>JAYJMI010022231.1:0-72040 GCA_036873855.1 Sarsia tubulosa
ATATCGATGCAACTGCCTTACAGTCAATTGGATTGCGTTAATTTGACAAGTTATTTTATTTGTCCACGCGGCCTAGTACCTCGGTATTCGATGTTTGCTCAAAGCTTGTCTCAGGCTCTTGAGAGGCAGACGCAGTCTGCGCTTCATTCATACTAAAAATATCCCAAGCCGTCGAAAGCGTCACCAACAAGATCGCGAAAACAACAAAGATGACCAGCCAAGGGCTTAAACGAACGAGTATCTTCTGCCACCAGCTCGACTGGTCTTTATCCGGCCAATCGATAGGTTTCCTAAATACCATATAAAAACGCCCAACCATACCAATTATCCAAATGATGAAGATAATCGTCATCATTTGGACGAGCACCGGTACGAAATTACTGTCGTCTCCTTCAAAGGAATACAGCATCAGGTCCATGAAGGAAAAGAGAACGAGTATTCCGATCGAAATCGAAATACCAAATCGTAGCACCCAATTGTGCGTACGTTCGCGTCGCTTTGGAGCCAACCAAAAATCCCGATGCGGCAAATTAATCAAATTATTCGGGAGATTGCGAATGCTGTAAAAAAGTCCAATAATACAGCCTGGTATTGTGACACCTAGCAGCAGCATTAAGGATAGATAACTCTGGCGCATCATCCACCCATTGGCTTCTCCTAGAGAATTAAAATGCACCGCGATTCGCTCATTTGGCAAATCAGTCGCATAGCCTAACAAACCACAGAAGAATGAAAAGAAAATCACCAAAGTCACCAAAGATCCGAGTATGCCGTTATTCGTTTTTGTGTCTTCAATAACGGGTGCCACTTCCCCCGACGATAGCTTCAGGCTCCGCACTTCTGTCTTCATTACACTCGCAGCATGATAGCGTTGAGCCGGATCTTGTTCAAGTGCTCGCAATACGACCGCATCCAGTCGCACATCTAATTGTAAGCCCTGGATATGCGTTGTCGGCGGCGACAGATCATCTGTTGGCAATTCACCTGTAAGGAGTTGATAAACCACGACTCCCAAGGCATAAATATCCGCACGGTGATCAACAACCCCATTCGGCAAACGCTGCTCAGGAGCCATATACTCGGGCGTCCCCATGACTTGCCCGAAAGTTGTCAAATGTACGGCATCCGGACCGGCAGTTGCTTCCGTGCTGAAGTTGGCTTCCGTCTGAGCGATGATTTTTGCCAAGCCGAAGTCGGCGATTTTTACCTGTCCGCGGCGATCAACGAGGATGTTCTCGGGTTTGATATCACGGTGCACTAGTCCTTTGTCATGCGCATATTGAAGCGCATCGCAGAGTGGAGGCACGATGGCCAATGCTTCGCGAGGTGACATTCGCCCGAGCTTCAGCAGCTGATGCAAGTTCACGCCGTCCACATACTCCATTAAAATGAAATAGCGTCCCGAGTCGGTATGGCCGGATTCATACGCTGTGACGATACCTGGATGATTCAACCGAGCCAGCGTCTTGGCTTCTTGTGTGAAACGCTCTGAGAAGCCTGGGTCGACATCCAAACCTGGTCGCAGCAACTTAAGGGCAACGATCCGATCCAACGATTTCTGCCGCGCCTTATACACCGCTCCCATCCCGCCACTCCCTAAGAGCTCCATGATCTCCAAATTCGGGAACTCCGCTGCCAGTTCATCTGGCTCGGGTGGTGGCGTCTTGTTGCTTACTCCGGGGGCATGTGTTGGCATGCCAGCCTGCAATAGGCAGGCTGGACAAATGCCAAGTGCCGCATCAGCAGGAATTTCGACTTCGCATTCAGGGCATATATCCGTATGTGTAGTATTAGATTGTTCACTCATGATTAGTATCGAGCGATCGCAGTATGGTGATTCGCTCTAACTATTAAAGAGGCAAAGAATTTTAAACGTTACTGACTGTTTTATTGAAGTTATTGGCTTTGCGGGGACTCAAATTTTCACACACTCTACATCATCAAGTGAGATTTTTAATCTCACTTGATGATTTTTCGCGAAAAATAAGAATAGAGCACTCACTTGGCGGAGTGCGCTATTCGATGGCTGGTTTTTTGAGGTAAGGCTTATGAGTTAGTTAAGTCTTCGACTTCTTTTCGTTGAGCCCTTGAATGAGCACATAGAAGACGGGTGTCATGAAGATGCCGAAGATCGTGACGCCGAGCATGCCGCCGAAGACGGCGGTGCCTAGAGCTTGGCGCATTTCGGCACCAGCACCTGTTGCTGCCACGAGGGGAATGACACCAAGGATAAATGAGAAGGCAGTCATGAGGATTGGCCTCAGCCGCAGGCGAGCGGCTTGGATTGCGGCTTGGTAGCGGTCGAGGCCTTCGTCTTGCTTCTGTTTGGCGAATTCGACGATTAGGATGGCGTTCTTGGCGGCGAGTCCAATCAGGACGACGAATCCGATTTGGGTGAGAATGTTGTTATCGAATCCGCGTAGCATGACAAAGGCGATTCCACCACTCAAACTGAGCGGTACAATCAGCATGATGGCCATCGGCAGCGACCAGTTTTCATATTGTGCGACGAGTACGAAGAAGACGAAGAGGATGGCGATGATGAAGGCCCATGCGCCGCCGCCAGCAATCTTCTGCTGGTAGGCGAGTTCGGTCCATTCGTAGTCCATGCCGGGAGGCAGGATTTGGTCGGCGAGGCGCTCCATCGCGGCAATAGATTCGCCGGAAGAAAAGCCGGGGGTGGTGGAACCCTGAACCGCTGCTGATGAATAAAGATTGTAACGCACAAAGCGGTCGGGGCCAGCGGAGTTCTTGAGTTCGACGAGTGAGGCGAGCGGCACGATGGAACCGTTGTTGCTACGTGTTTTGAGGCGGTAGAGATCCTCCGGATCGTCGCGGAATTGAGTATCGGCCTGGGCGGTGACACGGTAGGTGCGGCCGAAGAGGTTCATGTCGTTGACAAAGAGTGAACCGAGATAGATCTGCATAGTGGAGAAGACATTGTCCAGTGGGACATCGAGCATCTTAGCTTTAGTGCGGTTGACTTCGGCGTAGAGTTGGGGTACGGAGGCGCGGTAGCTGGTGAAGGTCTGGGTGATGGATGGCTCGGCGTTGGCGGCGAAGGCCAGTTGCCAAGCGGTCTGCTCAAGCGCGGCGGGTCCGAGGCCGACTTTGTCGCGCAGCTGCATTTTGAAGCCGCCGCCGTTGCCTATGCCGCGAACGGAAGGTGGTGCGATGACGAATACAAAGGCTTCTTGTGTGCTACCGAGTTTTTGACGGAGCTCCGCGATGATGGTGTCGGCGTCGCGGCCAGTTTTGTTCCGTTCACCAAAGGACTTGAAGGGCGTGAAGATGGCGGCGGAGTTGGTGCTGTTGCTAAAGGTCGCTCCGTTGAATCCCGCAAAGGCCACAGCACCTTCGATGCCTTCGACTGTTTTGACGGTTTCTACAATTTTACGGACGAGGGTGTCAGTGCGTTCGAGCGAGGCGCCATCGGGTAGCTGTGCGACGATGATCGCGTATCCTTGATCCTGTTGCGGAATGAAGCCGACGGGCACTTTGCCAAAGCCCATCCAGGTCAGGGCGAGGATACCTCCGTAAACGATAATAACAGCAAATCCCATGCGCACGATACGGCGAATGATACCTGTGTAACCAAGCGTGGCTTTATCGAAGAGCCAATTAAAGCCTTTGAAGAACCAACCGAATAGGAACATATAAATCTTGGTAAACCAGTCGACTTTCCCGTTGTTGGTGGGACGGAGCAAGAGCGCGCCGAGAGCCGGGCTGAGGCTGAGGGATACGAAGGTTGAAATAACAACCGAGCCTGTAATCGTCAGCGCGAATTGTTGGTAGAACTGGCCGGAGATGCCGGGGATGAAGCTGGTGGGCACAAAGATGGCGATCATCACGAGCGAGGTGGCGATGATCGCGCCAGTGACTTCAGTCATGGAAGCGAAGGCGGCCTCGACGGGGCTCTTGCCTTCGTCGATGTTACGCTGAATGTTTTCCACCACTACGATGGCGTCGTCGACCACGATGCCGATGGCGAGCACCAGTCCGAATAGCGTGAGGTTATTGAGCGAGAAGCCGAGGAGGTGCATCACGGCAAAGGTCGCGACCAGTGAGATCGGTATTGCTAGTAATGGGATGACGGCGGCGCGCCATGATTGGAGGAATACGATGATGACCACCACGACAAAGAAGATCGCTTGTAGTAGAGTGAGGCCTACCGCGTCGATGGATTGTTGGATGAACTGTGTGGGGTCGTAGATGATTTTATAAACGAGATCATCCGGGAAGTCCTTGCTCATTTCGTCCATTGCTGCACGGATGGCTTGTCCGGTTTCGAGTGCGTTGGAGCCGGGGCGTTGGAAGATGGGCATCGCCAGTGAGCGGATGTCGGTCGCGTAGTTGATCACGCCATAGTCGAGCGCGCCCAGTTCGATACGGGCCACGTCGCGCAGGCGAACGACTTCGCCGTTATTGCCAGTCTTAACGATGATGTCCTCGAACTCTTCGGTTTCCGTTAAGCGGCCGAGGGTATTGACGCTATACTGAAAGGCGTTGCCGCTAGTGGTTGGATTTTGACCGATGACACCCGCAGCGACTTGCACATTTTGTTCGCGCAGGGCGGCGACTACGTCGCTGGGGATCATCGAGAGTGAAGAAAGTTTTTCAGGGTCGAGCCAGATACGCATGGAATATTCGCGCGCACCGAAGAGACGCACGTCACCAACGCCTTCGATACGGCGGAGGTTTTCGCGCACTTGGCCGATGGCGTAGTTGCTGACGTAGAGATCGTCGAAGGTGCCTTCGGGGGAGAACATCTGTACGACGAGCAGCAGGTCGGGTGAATTCTTATTAACGGTGATGCCGATCCGCTGCACTTCTTCCGGAAGTCGCGGCGTGGCGACGGCCACACGATTTTGCACGAGGACTTGCGCACTATCGAGATCGGTGCCCAGCTCGAAGGTTACGGTGATGGCGAGCGCGCCGTTGGTGGTGGCTTGCGAGGACATGTAGATCATGCCTTCGACGCCGTTGATTTCCTGTTCGAGCGGTGTGGCGACGGTTTTGGCGATTGTCTCAGGCGTTGCCCCTGGGTAGCTGGCGCTGATCACCACGGTTGGTGGCGCGACTTCTGGAAACTGCGCGACGGGCAGCCCCGGATAAGAAACGATGCCGGCGATGGTGAGCACAATCGACAGCACGATGGCAAAGCGCGGCCGTTTGATGAAGAAGTGTGAAAGGTTCATTTTATGATTAAGTTTTGAAATTTGTTAGCGAGGTTTTGTAGGGCCTTTGCTTGCAAAGTGCCGCGGTCGAGAGGTGCCGATTCAGCGCGTCGTCGTGTGAGCACGCGCCCTACGTTTTTTTGAAAATTAGATTTCAACCTCCTGTGGATCGAGGATCGCGCTGGGTCGGATGAACTGGATGCCGTTGACGACGATGCGTTCTTCAGTAGTGAGGCCGGAGTGAACGATGCGGTAGCCTTCATGCTTGGGGCCGAGTTCGAGTGTGCGACGTTCCGGTGTGTTTTCGGCGGTGACGACCCAGACGTATTTGATGGATTGATCGCTTCCAATGGCTGTATCAGGAATCAAGATGCGCTCTTTTTCTTTTGAGATCGGCACGCGGATACGTGCGAAGAGGCCGGGTGTGAGGAATTCGTCATCGTTCTCGAACAATGCACGCACAGTAATGGTGGCAGTGTTAGGGTTGAGCTGGTTACTGGCGAAGTCGATCACGCCTTCGTGCGGGTGACCTTCTTCGTCGTCGAGTCCAAGATAGGCCGGGATGCTGGCAGTGTTTCCACCACGACCTGGAGATTTACCATCAAAGAAGCGGCGCACGCCAAGAAGGAAGGTGCGCTCATCGACTTCGTAGTAAGCGTAGATTGGATCGTGTGGAACGAGCGTGGTGAGGCTGGATACGTCGCCGGTGACGAGATTACCCACGGTGACGAAATGGCGGTCGGCGATGCCGTCGATGGGGGCGGTGACTTTGGTGAAGTCGAGGTCGAGTGCGACAGCTTCGAGTTCTGCTTGAGCGGCGGCCAGATCGGCTTTGGCTTGCAGTGCTTCGTTCTCGCGAATGTCGGCTTCTTCCTGGCTGATGGCGCGGGTCTCAATCAATTTTTGAGAGCGCTTGAGATTTGAATTTGCGAGCGCAAGTGCGGACTCGGCTTGATTGACCTGTGCTTTGAAGCGGTTGACCTGCGCTTGAAATGGACGCTGATCGATGACGAAGAGCAGGTCGCCTTTTTTAACTTTTTGACCTTCACGGAAGTGGATGGAATCGATGTAGCCGCTGACACGTGGCTTTACATCGACCATCTCGACGGCTTCAAGGCGACCGGTGAAATCGGTGTATTCGATAACGGATTTTTTGAGCGGGTAGGCGACTTGGACGGGCAGCGCTTGAGATGCTTGTTGGGTTGCTGGCTGGTCAGCTTTGGAGCAAGCGGCGAGGAGGGCAAAGAGCGGAAGTGTGAGTGGAAGGAGGATGTGCTTGGTCTTCATTGTGGTGGTCGTGTTTTTAAAGTGTTGATTAAAGTGTGTTCCAAGAGCCGCCGACGGAGCGGATCAATAGGACGGAGTTTTCGTATTCGTCGCCGATGACTTGAGCGAGGCGACGTTCGGCATCAAGCGCAGTGCGCTCTGCATCGAGGGCGGAGATAAAGTCGATGATGCCGCTGCGATATTGACTTTCGGATACGTTTTGGGCGCGGGTGGCAGCTTTTGCGGCACGCTCACGGGCAGCCCGCTGGACGGAGAGGTGGCGCCAACCTGAGAGGGCGTCTTCGACTTCAGCGAAGGCTTCGAGCACCGCCTGCTTGTAGCGTTCGACGGCTTCGGCATAAGCGTATTCGCTGCGGCTGAGATCCGCACGTAAACGGCCACCTTGAAAGATCGGTAGCGTAACTTCGGGACCGAAGCCATAGAAGCCAGCGCTGTTATTAAACCAGTCGTTGGCATTCAGAGCGGAGAAGCCGCCGTTTGCGCCGAGCGTGATGCGTGGATAGAAGTTGGCGGTGGCGACACCGATGCGGGCGTTGGCGGCGATCAGTGTTTGCTCGACTTGGCGCAGGTCGGGGCGGCGTTGTAGGAGCTCGGCGGGCAGGCCGACGGGTGCATCGACCGGAGCGCCTTGGAGTGCGGCCACTGCGAGGCTAAAGTCCGGCGCGGGTTGTCCGGTGAGCACGGCGAGGACATGTTCGCGGACGTCGCGGGTGCGGCGCAGCACGGATAGTTCGGCTTCGGACTCAGCCAACAAGGTTTCGGATTGAGCGACATCGAGATCGCTGACCGCGCCACTGTCGAAGCGCTGCTGAACGATGTTGAGTGCTTCGCGTCGAGTTTCGACGCTGCGTTCTAGCGCTTGTATTTCACGCTCGATCGCTCTTAGGCGGAAGTAGTTAATGGCGACTTCTGTTTCGGTGATGAGAAGCAGGTCTTCGTAGGCAGCTTCGGCGGCGAGGTTGCCGGCTTCAGCAGCTTCGACGAGGTGCGCGACGCGGCCAAAAAGATCAAGTTCCCAGCCGAGATTGAGGCCAGTGCTATAAGCACTTTGTTCGTTTCCGGGATTGCCGAGTTCTTCTGAGTCGAGCGAGCGCTCGTAGCTGGCATTGACGTTGAGCTGCGGACGACGTTCGGCACGTTCACGATTGATCAACGCACGTGATTGTAGCGTGCGCTGGTAGAGTGCGCTGAGGCTATAGTTGTGCTCGCGGGCTTGTGTGGCGAGTTCGTTGAGTTGCGGCTCATTGTAGAGTTCTGTCCAATGGGCCACATTGATTTCAACCTCAGGCGTGGGCTGGCTGTAACTCGTGGGCACGGCGATCTCTGGCTGTGCAAAATTCGGTCCGACCGCGCAGCCGGAGAGTAGTGAAAGTATTCCAAGAGTAGTAATGATTGGTGGTTTCATATCGATAAGTAGATGACTAATTAGTAAAGTAAACTACCTGAAAAATGCAGAACGGATAGCGTTCTGCAAAGAGGCGCGTGTTTATTAAATAAGTGCAGTGGCGTCGCTTACGGCCGGGAGCTCTTTCAGGCCGAGGATGCGAGCAGTCGCGATGGGGAGATCTTTGATGACCTCAACGTCGTTCTTCATGCGGGCTTGGGTGATAAAACCTTCATAGAGGTTGAAGATAATACGCGCAGCTTCTTTGGCGTCAGTCTCAGGGATGTCGCCATTGGCCATCGCTTCCGTTATGGCAGACTCGAAGTAGCGTTGGTAGCGGCTCAGGATCTCATTTACCTTTTCAACGAGTTCCGGTTCAATCGTCGAGATTTCGGCTCCGACGTTATAGTATGGGCAGCCTAGTACACAGCCGTGTTTCTCAGCGACCTCTTTGGTCTGTGTGTAACACAGGCCTACCTTCATCGCCAAGCGCTCCAGAGGGGGCCGCGATGGGGAGAAAATGGCATCAATCTTTGGTTGGTTTTCCAGCCAGATGTGATCCATCGCTGCGATGCCCAGCTCCAGCTTGGATTTAAAGAAATAGTAGAAGCTGCCTTTCTTGACACCTGCTTTTTCGCAAATGACATCAATCGTCAGCGAGCCGTAGCTGCGCTCCCACATAAGCTCAACCATGGCGTCGAGGAGTTGATTTTTGGCATTGCTGGTGCGTCCCATGGCTTAAACTAGTAGTTGACTATTTGGTAAAGTAAAGCGAAATGTTAAGGAACAGGACAGTTTATGTATTCCTGCTGTAGGAGAGGACAGTCACTATTATTACGCGGCACCTTACTCGAGTATGCCTAGATAAAGTGCTTTTCAGGCTCACGATCTTGCTGCATTTATATTAAGTGAGATTTTCAATATCAGAAACAAGTTAAGCCGCCACACACACATCTACACTCATTATGCCTACCATTCTTGCCTTCGGAGCTAGTAATAGCACTCAGTCTATTAATAAAAAACTCGCCGGATACGCCGCAAACGCGATTCCAGAGGTCGAGGTAAAGCTTATCGATTTGAACGATTTTTCAGTACCGATGTACTCGGTTGATGAAGAGGGTGCCAGCGGTATTCCGGATGGAGCAAAAGCTTTCGTCGCTGAAATCGAAGCGGCTGATGGTGTGATCGTTTCTTTGGCTGAGCATAACGGAAGTTATACTGCTGCGTTTAAAAACCTTTTTGATTGGGGCACGCGTTATAAGCAAAAGATTTGGTCGGAAAAAAAGATGCTTCTTCTTAGTACTTCGCCTGGTGGGCGAGGTGGAGCGACAGTCTTGGAGGCGGCAGCCAGCACATTCCCGCATCTTGGCGGTCATGTTGTCGCGACTTTTTCTTTGCCATCCTTCGGGCAGAATTTTTCGACAGAAGGTGGCATTCAGAATGAAGATTTGAAACAGTTGTTCGCTCGTAAGCTCGCCGAATTTCGTGCTGTGCTTTAACTTAAAGCACTCACGAACCTGCCATCACCCACTTCTTGAGGGTGCGCTGGTCGACTCCGAGTTGTTGAGCAGCTTTGCGGTAGCTGCCTGAATTTTCGTAGGCTTTCTTCGCGTAGAGTTGATTCCATTCTAGCAGGTCTAGTTCGGTGTGTTGGTAGATTTGTTCGATAGAGCGTGTTTTCTTTGCTGAAGCGAGGACGGGGTGGTATTCGCCTCGGACGATGATGTTCCGGACCGCTTGTTCAAGCTCGCGGAAATTGCCCGGCCATGTGTAGCCGCTGGGGATTTGCTTTTGTAGGGTGTCGAGGATTTGCGGGCTGAGTGTGTCGGCACCGGTGGCACCGAACAGTTTTCTGCAAATGTAGCGGATCGAGGTACCGAGCTCCTCGGGGCGATCTTGTAGGATCTCGTGCAGGGCGACGGTGCTCACTTGATCGCCGCAGAGACGGTAGAAGAAGTCTTCACGGAAGCGTCCAGCCTCCATTTCGGCAGCTAAGTCCTTATGTGTGGCGGCGATGATTTTACCAGTGTAGTGAGCGGGCGTGTTGTCGCCGATTGCCTGATACTCGCCGGATTGTAGAAGGCGGAGGAGTTTGACTTGAGTCGAGCTACCAACTTCGCCGATTTCGTCAAGGAAGACGGTGCCGTAATCGCCGGCATTGGCGAAGATACCATCGCGGTCTTTGATCGCACCAGTAAACGCGCCTTTGCGGTGCCCGAAGAGCTCGGATTCAATCAGCGGTTCGGAAAGCGCGGATAGGTTGACGGGGAAGAATGATTGTTTCGGTGCAGCTTTAAATTGTGCGGTGCGTGGGTCGTAAGGGATAAAGCGCGATAGACCGATTGCTCGTGATACGATTTCTTTGCCCGATCCAGACGGACCAAGGACTAGTGTGGGGAAGCGCCCGACGGCTTCGTGCATCCATTGCTGATAGCGCATCATATCTTTAGTGAAAACGCTCTCCCATACCTGTATGCGCAGTGTCTGAATAGGCCGGCTCTCGCCTACGATTTCGTGATGTATGTGGTAATAGGCTCGGCGAATTTGGTAAAAACAGGCAAAGAGGTGGTCGGGGTGATTCCAGAGTTGTTCGGGAGCGTCTTCGATTAAACGATGTCTGGTGGCGACGCCCTCTTGGATCCTTTTGTAGAGCAGCCGATTCTGACGTTCGTCTTCAGGGCCTTTTTGAATGAGGCGATCCATACTCGCGGCGACTTCGTGGTAGAGCGTGAAAAAAGCAAGCGACGCGACGGGCTCCAGCCAGTGCTTAGGTAAAGGCTTTAGTTCGCAGTGCGCGTTGAGTGCTTCCTCGGCTGCCTTTAGCCATGGGAGCAATTGCCGTACGCTCGGTGTGAATGGGCTGTTTTCAGAAATGCGAGAGTTGTGCTCGCCAAGTTTTCCAAGGATGGCCTGTTCGATCGTATTACGCTCAGAGCTGAACGGATTGACGAAGGTGAGCGCGTGAATCTGAGTGAGGAGGTAATCAAGTTGATCGCGTTTCATGTTACATAAAATGTTATGCTATATGACAAATTGCGATATTATAAAATAGATGAAAGGACACTGTGGATTATTCTAAATATTTTATCTTGTTGGATAGCAGTGACTAGCGTTCTTGGCCCGGTTGTTGGCATGACGAATGATAAGGTAGTGCTGTTATGAAAAATCAAATACAGCTACCTATCATTCAATCTGGGAGATCTTTCCTGACTGCTCTTTTTTGGGCCGTTGTGAGCATATTTCCTTTTGTTTCTAGTCATGCGGCTGGAATCCTGACGCCCACGGGGAGTTCGGACCAAGTCGTTGAGATTCTCGATCATCATGTGGATGTGCGTATCACCGACGGTTTTGCACGGACGATGATCCAGCAAACGTTTAGCAATCCGAATGGGCACGATGTTGAAGCGGTCTATGCATTTCCAGTTCCCGAGTCGGCCAGTCTTTCGGAAATTACGATCCACTCTGGCGAGACGGTTTTGGAAGGTGAGGTGATTCCGAGAGCGGAGGCTGAACGAATCTACGAAGAAGAAAAGTCGAAGGGGAACGACGTGGGTTTAGGTTCGAAAGAGTCCTATCAACGCTATGAGTTTCGAATCTTTCCGATTCGTCCCGGAGTCGAAACGCGCATCGAGGTGGTTTACTATCAGCCTCTGAAGATCGATCTCGGAGTTGGTCGCTATGTGTATCCGATTGAAGAGGGTGGAACTGATGACGCCGCCGCTTCTTTTTGGACGCGGAATGAGACAGTCGCTCGTTCTTTTTCGGCCGAAGTCACTGTGCACTCCAGCTATCCGCTGGAAGATATTCGGGTCAAAGGCTTTCCCGGTGATCCAGTGTCAGCAGAGGCCAACAGTTACCACTGGCGTTTTGATGCACCTGGTGGGACATTGAATAAAGATCTGGTCGTTTACTATCGCTTGGCTGATGCCTTGCCTGGGCGCGTCGATTTATTGACCTATAAACCAGACGATGTAGAGCCTGGGTATTTTATGATGACATTGACTCCCGGCATTGATCTTGAACCGATCAAGCAGGGCACGGATTATCTCTTTATTCTCGATCTGTCAGGAAGTATGAACGGCAAAATGTCGAGTATGACTGCTGGCGTGGAGCAGGCATTAAGAAAACTGCGCCCGGAGGACCGTGCGCATGTTGTTACCTTTTCAGATCGAGCGCGTCAATTGACGCGTGATTGGGTTTCACTCACTCCTGATAATCTCAACAGTCTCGTTAACCAAGTGTCTCAACTCGCAGCCAATGGCAGCACAAACCTATACGATGGGGTGCGTCTTGGTTTGCAGCAGATTGATGCGGATCGCCCTGCGAATGTCATTCTGATTACCGATGCAGTCACGAATACAGGTGCGCTGGATCCTAAAGATTTCCATCAACTTTTGAAGCAACACGATGTGAGGTTCTTCGGCTTCCTTATGGGGAACAGTGCCAACTGGCCTTTGATGCGTGCGATCTGTGATGGTTCGGATGGTTTTTACACCAGTGTCTCGAATGCAGATGATATCGTAGGGCAGGTGCTTTTGGCTAAAGAGAAAATTGTTTTCGAGTCCTTACTTGATGTGGACGTATCGATCAAAGGTGTGCGCACCAGTGATTTGACCAAAGATTTTTCAGGTAAAGTCTTTCGTGGGCAGCAACTCGCGATCTTCGGGCGCTATAAAAAGGGCGGCGAAGCTCGGCTCGCGCTCAAGGCTCGCAAGACTAGTGGAGATCTAAACTACGACACAGTTGTCGAGTTTCCGAAACAATCGACCGAGTACCCTGAACTTGAGCGTTTGTGGGCGATGAGTCGTATTGAGCAGATCGAACTCCAATCTAGTATCGGTCAGGTATCTGGAAAAGAGTCTAAGGGAAGTATTCGCGACCTCGGAGTGGCCTACCAACTTGTGACTGATGAGACCTCAATGATCGTTCTGGCAGAGGAAGGTTTTGAGCGACATGGAATCGACCGTAAAAATCAAGCTCGTGTGGCTACTGAAAAAGCCGCGCAGTCGCAGCGACAAGTGATCCGTGCAAACGTGGTGAATTCTGGTCAACCCGTTCAATCGACTCGTGCGGATGCCAAACAGCCGCTCTTCCCTGATAACGCGCCGCGTATCGGAGGTGGTGGCGGTGGAGCCTTTGGATTTGAATCAATTGTGCTCATCGCATTGACGGGTCTCGGTGTTTATCTCCGTCGGCGTCGAGGGAGATAGGAGAAGTGTGTCTGTATCGACGATATAAATACAGATTTTTTTGCCCAGCGACACATGCCATACTTGATCTATTTGTGTAACTGGAGGGCGATGCTCCGTCCTGTTCTTTACTCATAAGTTTTTTCTAGCGATTAAGTCATCAGAAATGTGGCGTGCGAGCTTGGAGACTGTCTCAAAAATAGATTCGTCGAAAACTTCTAGGTCTAAAAAAGACCAAAAGCTCACGCTTGTTCCGGTTCGCCAGCGACCGGTCTTGTCGGCCTTCGGCCTCGGAACGGCTACATTCTACTCCTTTGTAGCCGAAACGGTAACGTTTTGGTTCGTTTCGAAGTATTTTGAGACAACCTCCTTGCTCGCGCTGGTGCTTCGTACTTGAGCACGGCTGATATTTAACCCTTACAGGCCATGATCTTGTGCGATGAGTCGCCACACAGAAGTCACTCCTGATGCGCGAGGCAAGCGCGCACGCCACGTTCAACAATCAGGAGGCTTATGGGGAAAGATCAGGCTCCGTCATCGCCGCCGCATCTTGCAGGTTTTTCCGAACACCCCGCGGTTGCGACGGAGCGCAAACCTCCAACTAGCAGCACCGCAATTGGATCGTTATACTTCACAAATCAAATCCTAGTCACGCATACTACGCATTCTTTATTGAAGACGGGATGAACCAGATCTCCTCATTTTCGTATTAAGGATTAATTATGAATTCTCTAAGTCACTTGTCTTCATCCCGGACATCTCTAGATGTTCGGGGTCTTGCCGGCGGGCGAGGCGTACTCGATCGTTTTGGCTTTATGCTCTGTCTACTCTTGCCGTTTATCGGTTTGTGGACGCTACAAGGTGAATCGTTTGCGGCACTGACGCGAGAGACTTTCTTGGATGGATTTAGTTACCATCTGTGGACAGGGCATTGGATACATTATACTTTCGAGCATTTCGCTTGGGATGCTTTGATGTTTGTAGTGTTTGCCGCTTTACTCTGGCGAGAGGAAGGCGGGCGAATATTTGGCTGGTTGGTACTTGCCGCGCCTTTGATTTCCATCGCGGTTTTCCGAGTGGATCCAAGCTTGATGGAATATCGTGGGCTTTCCGCTTTGGATACGATGCTGTTTACGCGCTATTGCCTCGGTTCGATTGTCAATACTCGGGCTTTGGATCGTTGGCTGTTTGGTGTGCTCCCTTTCGTAGCTTTGACTGCCAAAATAGGCTATGAGGTTTTGAGTGGAACCGCATTATTTGTCAGTGATCTCGGCGAAGGCGTTGTCCCACTGCCGTCCGCGCATCTTGCGGGGTTGGTACTGGGTGTGCTTTGGGCGTTATGCTCTTGTCGGAGACGCCGATAGACTTGGTTGTGCGGTGGTGGGTAAAAGTGTGTGTTAACTGATGCCTCAAAGGGTAGCGCTGCACCGTCCCGGTGCGCACCACGTCGTGCCAGCTAACGCCCTCGAACACCTTTGCGGTGCGAGACGCACCTGCGCTACCATGTCCTGCACGCGTAATCGCATTGTTGACTCGTGTCTTTTGTGCTGACTAATACGACTCGTTTCATCAGCTAGAGGCCTTGGTTATAATCCGTTGCACTCTGTTGAAATCATTCTTTTCATTTTAATTATGCCAATTAATCAAAGTGTCGTCGTTCCTATGCTTCAACCTGACCAGATGGATCTTGGTGATTTTCTAGATGGTATTAAAGCAATCGGATTTTCCGCGGTGGAAATCTGGAGTCGAGAGGAGGGCTTTGAAACAATCGTTGAAGGCGCACGGGCGCGCGATCTGAGAGTGGTGTCGATGGTGGGGCATATGCACGAGTCACCGGCAGATGGTTCCCATGCCGAAGGTTTTTCTCGTCGTAAGAATCACGATCGACTTGAGGCTGAGCTAAGGGAGTCGATCGATATCGCGGTGAAATACGATATCCCTGGTCTCATTACGCTCAGTGGGCATCGTAATCTGGGCGAGAGTGATGCTGATGCGCTTAGTATTTGTGCGGAAGGGCTACGCCGTATCGCACCCTATGCTGAAGAGCAGGGCGTTAATTTGAACATGGAGTTGCTTAACTCTAGCGTCGATCACCCTCACTATCTGTGTGACCATACAGACTGGGCAGTGGAGCTCTGCGAAAAGGTGAATAGTCCGCGGTGTAAGATTCTCTATGATATCTACCATATGCAGATCATGGAGGGGAATTTAATCCGCAACCTCCAAGGTGCCGCTAAGTGGATTGGCCATTACCATACAGCAGGCGTTCCCGGTCGGCACGACTTGGATGACATGCAAGAGATTAATTACCGAGCACTTGCTCAGGCGATCATTGCCACTGGTTACGAATTGTACGTGGGGCATGAGTTCATGCCGAAGGGCGACGCACTTGCAGCGCTGCGCCAAGCATATTCGGTGATGGATGTTTAGGGACGTCAGAGTGTACCTTAGGTTTTTCAAATAGGTAAGGCCGCTTCATGTAACAATCCCATCCCTGGATTCATGTTTTCTTTCGAGCGTTTTCAGTCAGGGTGAGTTAACTGTTTAAGCCGATTTTGCATTCGACCCCTCGCGGCTTTCGTTAACTGTTGTGTCCATGGCGTTTCCCGTAAAACAGAATCCTTTGGATTGGATCACTCAGCAATGGAACATCTTTTCTGGAAAACGCTTGGACCCGATTAAAGATGATTGGCTGATGGGGCCGATTGGTTCGATCGGTGGGATTGCAGATCGATTTGTCGATCAACTTGCAGAAGATGAAGGTTTAGAAATTCAAAGAGATCTTCCGGGCACGGGTTTGATTGATGGTTTTGCGAGCTTCGGTGTGACGGTGAACCCGAAGATTGAAGATTTTTATACTCGGGCAACTGAGTATGATTTGGATGTGTGGACGCAGTGGCGTCCGGTCTTTGGTAGTTTCGGTTATGTCGTCGATCGATTATTCAGTCAGCGGATACAGCAACTCAATTTGCCGCAAAATTCACTGGATACCGCCTATGGCTTGAAAAGTGAAATCATCAGTCTGCTCGACTCGAATGGGCAGCTGCGTTATCGAGTCTGGTATCGTCGGCTCAAAAAGAACGGAAAGGTCGTCTACTCTGGAGTGTATTCGCAATGCACGCTTCCGAGTGGCGAACGTTGTTTAAAAGTCGTGTTTCCTCTTCCAGAGGGGAGTGCGACAGTGATTCTGCGGGTGACTGTGGATACTAATGGAAATCTGGAATTGTTTTCAAAAGGGAAGCAATCGGGCGACCCCGGTTTTTACTTTATTGTAAAGGATCGAAAAGGTCAGTTTTGGAAAAATTACCTTCCGAGTTTTCATGAGCGAATTTTTGTTTATGAAGATAACGAAGCGTGCCTGCGGGCGGATCATTCGATGAGCCTGTATGGATGCAAGGCATACGAGTTGCATTATAAGATGTTGCGGAAGGAGCCTTTCGACTGAAGCGAATTTATGCTTACTCTGCGAATATGAGTGAGTGTTTTTTGCGCAATAGAATTCTTGCGCGCTCTCAAGTGCGCCCGTCCCAGTTCAGCCAGTAGCGGGTGTGTTTTAGGGTGCCCGTTTTGCTCAGTGCGCCTTTGGTGACGAGGTCTTGTAAATCACGAGTGGCTGTGGCTCGGGAGGTCTTGGTTATGGAGAGATAGTTCTCGGCGCTGAGTCCGCCGGTGAATCCATCTGGTCCGACGCTGAAGAGGCGTTTGAGGACTCTTTCCTGACGGGGATTGATTTGACCATAGAGTCGCTGAAGCATTTTGCCTTTGGCAATCAAGAATTCGACTTTGCGTAGGCTGGCGGCTTGCGCGTCGAGCACTGTGTTTGCAAAGTATTCGAGCCATGCATCGATATCGAGGCTCCGGTTCGTCGATTGAAGTGCGGTGTAGTAAGCCTTGCGGTTGACTTCGATTGTTTGAGCGAGAGCGAGCAGTGTTGGCTGGCCGATCGATTCGGCGAGTAGTTTTTCCGAGAGTGCGCGCGCGATGCGTCCGTTGCCATCGATGTAGGGGTGTATTGCGAGGAAGTAGAGGTGGGCGATGCCGACTCTGGTCAGAATGGGTAGCGACGCGCTCTCGTGAATCCATTGCATGAAGGCGCTCATTTCTTCTGAAACGGCTGTGTTGGGAGGTGCGATGTAGTGGACTTTGGGTTTATCTAATGCGCCCGAAACAATCTGCATGGGCTCATTGGTGGTTCGGTAGCAGCCAATGTCCTGAAGGCCTTTTTTTCCTGCGAGTAAATGACGGTGCCAATGGTGTAGGGTCTTGTGCTCTAAAGTTTGATTATAGTTTCGATAAACATCGACCATCATTTCGCTAATACCTCGTTCTGCGGGTGGAATGGTATTCTGGTTTTTTACTTGAAGGCCAAATTCTTTGCGCACGGAGGATTGCAGGCTTTCCCTGTTCAGGAGCTCGCCTTCAATTGCAGAGGTTTTTAGAGCTTCGTCGCTAATAAATTCGACGATCAGTTCGTCGCGTTCGTTCTCGTCGAGATGTTTGACTGTGGCTATTAGGTAGCCGCTGCCTTGTAGAAATTGCGATTCCAAGTGCGCCAATGCCGCTGGGTCATAGCGGAATTTGGGCCAATCAGAGTGCTGCCAGTTCCATTTCATGAGTTATAGAGTGTGATCCTATAGCTCATATTTTAGTTTTTTATGAGTTATAGCAAGCTTCTTTATAACTCATGCTGATTTTTGGTAGTTAGAGAAATTTTGCGGTCACACTTTTTTTCGCTGCTTTGAGGCCTTCAATGTCACCCTGATAAAGCAGCTCACCCCCGGCGTCGCCGCCGATCTTAATTAGATAATCTGCCTCGTCGATCACTTCGAGATGGTGCTCGATCACGATGACTGTATGGCCTTTGTCAACCAGGCGGTGGAGTAGCTCGATGAGGCGCTCAACATCCGCTAGGTGGAGGCCGATGGTGGGCTCTTCTAGGATGTAGAGATTGCCTTGGCCTTTGTTGAAGTTCGACTGTTTGTCACTATTAGATCAAAATATTGAAAACGGAAGACTGAGGGTATTTGCTTCGCTATCTTCGCTGTGTCGTAAATCCTTGAATTAGCCGTTTGTGAAAAAAGTTATAGATTTTTAGACGGATTGCTCAGTTGAGAACGTCTCTTTAGTAAATGCCTAACATCCCGATTATCGCTGACGCATGAATTCCGAAAGTATTGAAGCACGCGTCAAGCAATTGGTGAAAGATGGTGACTGCAACGTTCTCGACCTAATTTATGATACATTTGCTCAAATGCTACTTGCCGTTCTCGTGGCACATTTACGTAACCGCTCTGATGCGGAAGATGTGCTTCAGCAGTTGTTTATTGATTTGGCCCAACGCCCTCGTCAATTACTCAAGCCACGTCGTCTTGCACCCTGGCTTTGCACCAAAGCGCGAAATATGGCAACTGATCTACAACGTCAAAAAACACGACGCGAACGGCGTCAGTCGGAATGGAGTGACCTTTTGCTTTCCAGTGTCCACACGGCTCCTCCAATCGACGAAGATGCTCTCAGCCAGGTATTGGATAGTATTCCATCCAAACAGCGGGAAGTGGTCGTGATGAAAGCATTTCAAGATAAGTCCTTCGTGGAAATTAGCGAACTCCTCGGGATCTCACAAAACACTGCTGCCAGCCGCTACCGTTACGCACTGGAAAAAATGCGCGGACGCCTCAAATCATTATGAACCATTCGACTGTTCAAGAGCAACTGGAGCAGAGAGCATTGAAATCCGATGCAAGCTCTCTACGCCGGCAAATTCTCGCCAACGCGCAGAGCGAATGGTCTAGCGGGCTTGCAGCGCGGCCATTTCGGTGGACTTCGTTAATTCCTGTCGCTGCCTCAGTTACTATCCTCATTCTGTGCAGTGTCTGCAACAGCTGGGAATCGACAGCGATGCGAACTGCCTTGCCGTATCGTTCCACAGATACAGTGGCCCCTAGTGCCGACCCCGATCTTTGTGAGGCTCTTGGACCAATCGCTTGCAACATGCTCGTCGTCCGCCAGCGAATCGCGGCACAGGAACGTTCAAAGACACTTTCAATTCAAATCACATCATATCCTATTAGTTAATTATGAAACGCAAAATCCTCATTTCATTTCTTATTTTTGTCGTTGCGTTGGTTTGCGCCCACACGTTGTGGAATTGGCGGACGGGAGTCGCTCTAAGGCGTGTCATCGACGAGGCCAGTCGTCTCGGGATACCGATGGAGATGGAGGACATCATCATGCCCTCCGTACCTAAAGATCAAAATGCTGCTCCGTTGCTCACTCAGGCTTTTGTTCTCATGGCAGGCGGCAGTACAAATTTCAGTGAGTATGATCCAAAAATCGAAGCCTTATTGGAGCATATGTATGACCTTGATAACGATAGCACTCTGATTCCTGATCTGACGACTTCACTTGCTGATCCGGAGGTTTTGCAAATCTTAACGCTAATCCACCAGGCGGCTCAACGTCCAAAATGTCATTGGAGACTCGATTATACTAAAGGCCTGGAATTAGAATTTCCTCACATAGCATCTAATTATAAAGCGGTTTCTCTGCTTTGCCTCAAGGCATTGACTCAAGCACGGAATGGTCAAGCCGAAATCGGATTCCGGACTCTAGTTGATTCGATTCGATTAGTTAATCACTCTGTTGCGGAGCCTCTGTTTATCTCCTACCTATTCTGGATAGGGCAAATTAACATAATTGAAGCGACCATGAGTCGTGTTGTCGAACTATCGTCTCCCGATCAGTTTTCCGTCTCTACTTTGCTGGATCTACGTAAGCAATGTGCTACCTTGCGTAGCCAAGCTGGTGAGTTGTTGGGGCGTAGCTACGATGCAGAGCGTATCCTGTATGGAGGATTAGTATTTGGTCAACTCATGGAAGGTTCGCTGAGTTTGGATGCCTTCGTAGAAATTGGAGCACTTAGCGCTGATAACGACAAAACGAGATTCTTTACGTGGTTTCTAATGTTGCCGATTTTCGATCCGGTGCATAAAGTCGACTATAGGGTTTATCTTGAAAGTTTGTTAAGCTTACGAGAATCGGCTTTATTGCCTATACCTGAAGCGGTATCTGTTGAGCATATGGTGGACACACTGCCTCGTTTCTCGTTTCTGAGTCAGCTGATGATCCCACAGCTTGGCTTGGGGCAAGAGCGTCGCGGAATCATTGAAGCAAGAATGGCAGTTGCTGAGGTTGGACTTAGTTTAGAGGTCTACCGCGTAACCAATGGCCGTTACCCTGATACCTTAATCGAACTCGGCAATAATCATCCGATTCCCCAGGATCCGTTTACGGGAGAAAGTCTTATCTACAGCGGCAATGTTGATGGGTTTGTTCTCTATTCACTTGGACCAAACCAAATGGACGATAAGGGGGGGCTGGAAAGGGATGAGGGGATTAATTATGATATCGTCTGGAAAATTAATCGCAAATTGGAATCGAAGCCTTCAACAGACGCAGAGCAAGAAAAGACTCTATAGTGGTTGCTGATGAAGGCGATTGTTAGGTGTTTATTGTTGTGATTTGGGAGCGTCGGCCTCCGTGCCAGACACTCTGGGGCTACTTGTGGCAGGTGCGGGCACCTTTGATGAACTCAAGTCAGCACGGAGGTTTGTGCTCTCGCCATTGCCTAAGTTCTCCTGCACTTTTAATCTCTTCGGGGCTAATTTTGCGCTGTTTGCGGGGTTCACTTTGGCTCCTAGTGCCTTGTATCTTGTGGGATTTCGTCGCGTGCAGCTTTAGCAAACGTCCCGTCGTATTAGATCAGAAGCACTGGAAGTTTGCTAAAGCTGCACGCGACCAAGGAGAACTCGACTAACCTAAATTCGAAATAATATAGGTTACAGGATACTAGTTTTTAATTACAATAGATGAAAAGCGCACCTACGTCGTGCTCGCTGAACTGGCAGAACCATCAAGCGGTCCGAGACGTACCAGCACTACCTTTGAATCAAGGATTTAGCACAGATTTTTTCGAATTTGGTGTAAATTGCTCAGCTTATCAAACCGTCTGAGGTTTTTGATTCGAGAAAACAGCTCCTGCGCACAATATTAAGGAGGTTGGCACGGCCTTCCTGAATGTGGGTTCTGAGCTTATCTAATTCTGGATGGGTGCCTTGACTATCGCGCTTACGAAAGTGCGAGCAGGCGCTGGTATCGACTATCACCTTCATCGAGTGGAACTGCTTGAGATCGTCGTCCTCAAAGAAATCAACAAAGCCTTCGCATTTGAGTCGTTTACGATGCTGGACTCTGTCAACGCGGTGTTGCCAATATTTGGCTTTTTGGCGTGGAAATTTGTTTCACCACAAAAGACGTAAAACTGACATAAGTTTACTTGTGTAATTAACCCACCTATCTGGAGTTTCGCGTCTCTGAGTTTTTCGATACCTTACAAAAACTGAGCCGTCACGCTGCCCTTATCTTTTTTCAATCCCGCAACGTCACCTTGATACAATAATTGTCCTCCTTTATCGCCGCCTTCAGGGCCGATTTCGACTAGATAATCCGCATCGGCGATCACTTCGAGATGGTGTTCGATCACGATGACCGTGTGGCCTTTGTCGACGAGACGGTGGAGAAGTTCGATCAGACGTTCGACGTCGCTTAAGTGGAGGCCGATGGTGGGCTCTTCGAGGATGTAGAGATTGCCTTGGCCTTTGTTGTATTGGCGCTCTTTGAAAGTGGGTTGGCCTTTGGCGAGCTCGCTGACGAGTTTCATGCGCTGCGCTTCGCCGCCTGATAGGGTGGGTGAGTATTGTCCGAGCTCGATGTAGCCAAGCCCTGTCTCTACCATGAGTTGCATGAGACTGCTGAGCTGTGTGTGGAAACTGAAAAACTCTGCGGCTTCTTCGAAGCTCATTTGCAGAACGTCGGCGATGCTCTTGCCGTTCCAGCGAAGTTCGTCGAGCTCGGCACCATAACGTCGTCCGTTGCAGTCTTCGCAAGTCACGAAGGTGTCGGGCATGAAATTCATTTCTAGTTTTACGCGTCCCGCGCCTTTGCAAGTTTCGCAACGTCCGCCTTTGGTGTTGAACGAGAATGTGCCGGGGGTGTAGCCACGCATGTTGGCTTCAGGTAAGTTCGCAAAGATGTCACGGATCACATCGAAAGCTCCGATATAGGTAGCTGGTGTCGAGCGATTGGTTTTACCAATCGGGGAATGATCCACTTCGATGACTTTACGAATGCTGTTGGCATTCGATAGTGATTTGAAGGATTGGAACGTTGAACGTTCAACGTTCAACGTAGAATCTTGAATGACTGAGACAGCTTTCTTTTTATTCGATGTTGAGCGTTCGACGTTGGGCGTTGGACGTTTGTCCGCGAGCAACACCCTCGGAGTCAACTTGTCCGATTTAGTCTCGATAGCAGCTTGGACTAGAGGTTTTAGTAGAGCGCGGACTAGTGTGCTTTTGCCTGCGCCGGAGACGCCGCAGACTACGGTGAGTCGTTGCTTGGGAATCTGGACATCAAAGTCTTTGAGGTTTCGGAGTGCCGCGCCTTGTAGCGCGATCCAGTGTTCGTTGCCTTTCTTTTTGCGTGCGCTCCATTCCGCTGGGAGTTCGCGGTGCTTGCCACGTAGCGGATGCGGCATGCTTTTGTTTAGATACTTTCCGGTGAGCGAGGCCTTGGCTTTTTTGATCTGCGTGATCTTACCGCAGGCTACAATTTCGCCGCCGTGGATGCCTGCTGCAGGACCAATGTCGATGATCTGATCGGCAGCGCGCATTGTGGCTTCGTTGTGCTCAACGATGACGAGGGTGTTGCCGCGGTCACGTAATTGCTTAAGTGAGGTCAGTAGCTTTGCATTATCGCGGGCGTGGAGACCAATAGAGGGTTCGTCGAGGACGTAGAGCACGCCGGAGAGGTTGGAACCCAGTTGTGCGGCGAGTCGGATACGTTGCGCTTCGCCGCCTGAGAGTGTCGCTGTGGCGCGGTCGAGTCCGAGATAGTCGAGTCCGACGCGGTCCATGAATCGCATGCGCTCTTCAATTTCTGGGAGAAGCTCCGCCAACACCGTTTCACTGCGCTTGTCTTGTTTGATTTGCTTGAGGGTTTCGAGCAGTGTCGAGGGTGTTAAGCTTAGGAGTTCGGGAAGTGAAACGGAATTGGGAACGTCGAACGTCCAACGTCGAACGTCCAATTTTGAATTCTTATTCGATGTTCGATGTTGGACGTTGGACGTTGAACGTTCCCCCTTTTTTTTCAGAGGTAGGCGCACCGCGCTGCTGAGTTTATTGAGGCGCGCGCCGTTGCAGTCTGGGCAAGTGGCACCGTCTTCAAAGTCGTCAATATGATCGCGGGTTGATTCTTCTTTTTCCATCCAATCGAAGAGTTGTCCGTAACCACGGCAAGTTGGACACCAACCGCGTGGGCTATTCCAAGAGAAGTGCTTGGGGTCGAGCTCGGGGAAGGCATCGCCAGTGGTTGGATCGGTGCGTTTTGTGGAGAGCCACGAGAGGACGTCGCCTTTTGGGGTTAGGAGTAAGACGGTTCCTTTGCCTAGTTTTAAAGCCTCTTTGAGGTCTTTAGAAGTGGCGAGTGTGGAGTGGGTAGTGGAGAGTTGAGTAATGATTAGATCGATGTCGTGCTCGACGTAGCGGTCTAACTTTTTGAAGTCAGCGATATCGGTGAGCGTGCCATCGATGCGGAGTTGGGTATAGCCATGGTCGCGTGCCCAGTTGGCGAGTGGCTCGTGGTGGCCTTTGCGGCCACGTATCAAGGGCGCGCATAAAAGGAGAACGTCGAACGTTGAACGTCCAACGTTCAATTTTGAATTTTTGGTGTGTGATGTTGAATCCTTGAGTATTTTCTTTAGGCGCTTGAGCAGTGCGGCTTCAGTTTGGCTAATCACTGCTTCACCGGTAGTCGGGGAATGTTGGATGCCGATGCGTGCATAAAGTAGGCGCAAATATTGAGCGACCTCAGTGATCGTTGCGACTGTGGATTTTCGGGTGCCTTTGGTGACACGTTGCTCGATGGCAACGGTGGGGGCGATGCCGCTCAGTTCGTCGACGTCGGCGCGAGGCATTTGCTCGACGAACTGTCGTGCGTAAGCCGACATGGACTCCATGAAGCGACGTTGCCCTTCAGCAAAGATGATGTCGAACGCGAGCGATGATTTTCCTGAACCAGAGACACCGGTGATAACAGTGGTTTTACCGTGGGGGATTTCGCAATTGATGTTTTTTAAGTTATGCTGGCGAGCGCCGCGAATAACTAGGGAATGGGAGAACGTCGAACGTCCAACGTCCAACGCTGAATTTTGAATGTTATAAGGGACGGACGTCTCAGCGGCAGCTAATTCTTTATTCAGCGTTGGACGTTGGACGTTCGACGTTCCCACTATGTTCAACGCGCCTTGTAGATACTTTGCGGTCTCGCATTTAGCTTTGGCGATCTGCGTCGGCGTGCCTTGGGCAACTATTTGACCTCCGCCGTTGCCGGCTTCGGGCCCGAGTTCGATAATCCAATCGGCGACTTTGAGCATGTCGATGTTGTGCTCAATCACGATTAAGGAATGCCCGGCATCAACTAAACTTTGCAGCACGCCAATCAGTCGTTTCACATCGGCTCGATGGAGACCTGTCGTTGGTTCGTCGATAAGAATGAGCGCGCTGTGGGATGGCGCGGAGGGACCTGCGCTGCTACCTTTTATTTTACCTAAATAGCTGACTAGTTTGAGTCGTTGAGATTCACCTCCGGAGAGTGTGTTGAGGGGTTGGCCTAGCTTTAGGTAACCGAGGCCAACGTCGGCCAGAGGTTGTAGGCACTTTGTAACTTTAAGGTGGTCTTTGTAAAAAGTGAGTGCGTCGTCGATGTCGAGTTCGAGAATGCCGGCGATACTTTTGCCATTGAATTCGATATCGAGGACTTCTTCTTTGAATCGTTGGCCTTCGCAAGTCTCGCAAGGCACGAAAACGTCGGAGACAAATTGCATTTCGATTCGCTCATAGCCGAGGCCCGAGCAGGTTTCGCAACGCCCGTCGCCACTATTGAAGGAGAAGTGCCCAGGGCCCATGCCCGCCGATTGTGCGGCTTCGAGTTTAGAAAAAAGCTTACGGATTTCATCCCATGCTTTGGAATAGCTGGCAGGATTCGAGCGTGGTGTTTTACTGACTGGACTTTGATCAATGAGCACGACTTCGGCCAGTGGTAGGCCTGAATCGATATCTTTGACTGGAGCGGGGGCGTCGACGATCTGACCTTTTTGCGCGAGTAAATTCTGGTAAATGACGTTGTTGAGTAGTGTGCTCTTACCGGACCCAGAGACTCCGCTGAGACAGACAAACGACTGCTGCGGGATGTGGACGGTTACGTCCTTGAGGTTGTGTTTGGTTGCGCCGTAGATTGAAAGTTGTGGTGCTTTTTTTGTTTCGCGAAGCTTGGTTGGTGCATCGATTGTTTCGCGGTTGGATAGAAAACGTCCGGTGTGTGTATCCGACTTTAAGATACTTTGGTAGTTGCCGTTAAATGTGAGTTGTCCGCCATGGACACCGGGTCGTGGGCCGATTTCGATGAGGTTGTCGGCTGCGCGCATCACTGCTTCGTCGTGCTCAACGACGACAACGGTATTGCCGAGGTCGGTCAGGCGACGCAGGATTGATATGAGGCGATCCATGTCGCGCGGATGTAGGCCGACGGAAGGTTCGTCGAGCACAAAAAGGGTATCGACAAGTGAGGATCCTAGGCAGGAAGTGAGATTGACACGCATCGTCTCGCCGCCAGAGAGGGTGCGGGATGTGCGGTCGAGTGTGAGGTAGCCGAGGCCGACTTGATCGAGGAAACTGAGGCGTGAGAGGATACCGGCTAGCGCGGAGTCGTCGGTAGGGTGGAGCGAGGAGTGGGAAGTGAGAAGCTCTAGGAGCTCAGCGACACTTTTTTGATACAGATCGGGGAGGGTGAAGCCATTCCATTTCCAGTTTAGCGAATCGGGTTGGAGGCGCGCTCCATGGCATTTGGGGCATTCCGTATAGCTGCGAAACTTGGAGAGGAAGACGCGAACGTGCATCTTGTAGAGGTTCCTATTCAGCCAGTCGAAGAAACGGTGGATGCCATACCATTGGCCATTGTCTTCTTTGTAGCCGGGCTCGCCTGACATGACGAACTTGAGTTCCTTTTTGTTGAGCTTAGCCCAGGGAATGTTCGTGCGGATTTTGTGCTTTTTGGCGGCGCGTTGTAGGTCGCGCAGACTTTCGCTGTAAACGGCGCCCTGAAAGGCACGAACCGCTCCGTCGTCGATTGATTGGCCGTGATCAGGAATGACGAGATGGTAGTCGATTTCGATGACACGTCCGAAGCCGCGACACTCAGCACATGCGCCAATGGGAGAGTTGAACGAAAAGAGTGCAGGTATCGCTGGGCGAAAGGTTTGCCCTGTTTGGGGAGAGCTGAGCCCGTGGGTAAATTCGGTGAGCTGAGCGGCTTTAGTATCGAGTATCTGTATCTGTCCTTGGCCGAAGTTGAAGGCTTGTTGGAGCGCTTCGATAACGCGTAATTTGTTTTTCGCGTTGATCGTGATCCGATCTTGAATGACGAGGAGTGTGGATTCGAGATTCGAGATGCGAGCTTCGAGATCCGAGATGCGTGTTATCTCATTTTGACTACTCTCACCTTCACTCAAGAGTCGAACGACTCTTGTATATCCTTGTGCGCTGAGTGGCTTGAGGACTTCAGGCCATTCAAAGTTGTCGGGCTTTGATATTGAAAACGTAATGACGACGCTTTCGCCTTTGTGTTTTTGAAGGAGCTTCTTCCAAGCACTTTGCGGATTGTCGTCTGTGATGGGCTCGCCAGTAGTGGGATCGAAGAGCGTGGCGACATTGGCGAACCAAACTTTGAAGTAGTCGGCGAGTTCGGTGATGGTGCCGACAGTGGAGCGCGAAGTTTTAACTGTGTTGGACTGCTGGATCGCGATGGAGGGACGGATATTTTCCACACTGTCGACTTTTGGACGGTCGAGTAGATCCATAAATTGACGCGTGTAGGGAGAAAAGGTTTCAACGTAGCGGCGTTGCCCTTCGGCGTGCAGGGTCTCGAAAACGAGTGAAGATTTGCCCGCGCCGCTGAGTCCAGTGACGACCGTCAGTTGCCCGATGGGTAAATCGAGATCGAAGCTTTTGAGGTTGTTTTGGCGGACGCCACGTAGGCGGATGAAATTTGAAGGCTTGGGCATGAGGCGGCTAACAATGAACATCAAACCTCGGACGTCGAACGAAAGGCGTATTTTTGCCCCGCTTTTTTAGTCACTGCTGTAATAGTAACGAGAGGTCGAGATTCACGAGTTCAGATGCGTATTCGATCGTGCAACACACTTCCATCGGGTGTTGGTTCTTGACTGTGCTGCTGTAGAGTTGTGCGTAAGCGGTGACCATCGGCTCTTCGGCTAGCGCGACCCAGATGCCACTAGAAAGTCGGTTTTCGACAACGTAATTTGCCAAAATACGAACTTCTTCTCGATTTAAACTAGTGGTGGCTTTGCGCCAGTCCGCCACACCGTCGAAGGATGTATCGTAATCAGGATCTTGTGTGATCTCTGTGAAGAGCGCTAGTAGAGTCTCTAAGTTATTTTGTCCAAGTACTTGATAAGTTATAATACGGTGCTCGGTGTGTATTGTGTAGCTTACGGGCATGAGTATAAATAATTTACGACTGATTTTAAAAGTATAGACCCTTCGATACTTACATTAATTCACTGAAAAAACGATCAAATCTTGGTTGATATTTGTCTAAGATATTAATCGACAGTAGGACATTCTCGGCCTTGCCAATAAAGAGCTTACGTTCAACGAATCCAAAAAATCGAGAGTCTTGACTGTTGTCGCGGTTATCGCCTCAGACGAAGTAGGCACCTTCATTCACCACTGAGGCCGATCACGACGGTGAATGGTCCGATGTCGTAGGTGAGGTGACGCTCAAGCATCATAAAATGCTGCTTGAGTGCCAGATTACAGCTTCCAGTGGTCGCCGCTGAAATCGACTGACTTCGTACCTTTGAAAAGCTTCGAGGCTTGTGTTGCCCATTCGCAGTAGCGTCGTCGTGCTTCGATAGTCGGTGCTACAATGCGTGGACTGCGCTCTTGCTCGCTTTGTTCCCATCCGCGTGCGGTGAGCTCGCGAAAGGCCTTCTTGTCGGACTCACTTAGCTTGGCCATACCATTTTTGGAGGGTGGTTAGTTTTTTGTTCAGATTAAAGAGTCCGAGGTAGTCATCAAGGAGTTCCCAGTCAATGGATTGCTGACTGTCTCCAGAGGTCTCTAGAATCATTTGAATGTCTGCCCAATCTGCTGTCGCGCGTTTTGGAGAGTTGACGGCGGCCTGGACTTTGAGGCCAATGATATCTTCGACCTGCACTACAGGTAGCTTGAGGTCTTCTGTCACAGCAATGTGTTCGGCTCTCTCCAGCATCCCAAGCGTGGCACCACGAAAGGCATGTAAGAGATCAATCCGCCCGAGTTCATCGTCTTTCGCCATGTAGTGGGATACGTTTTCGCTTTTGTAGGCGCGCACATAGCCAGCAGATTGAAAGATTGAATCGGCCTTTTCCAAATCCTCCAGCATTAGGATGAAATCCATATCAATCGTCGCACGCTGGACGCCGCGTAGAGCCATTGCGAAACCACCGATCAGCGCATAACGAATACCTTCTGCATCGAGGCGACTGGTCACCTCTTCAATGACTTTAACAAAATTCATTGTTGTTTACTATAGCTGGAGCAGTGGTTGGGTCGAGTTTGAATCAAGTGTCGGCTAAATGACTCTGATGACTCGGCTTATTGATCGTGGAGCCGTAGTGAGGACAGACAAGAGTGTCTATCTTGCGTCTTCTGTTTCCGCCCCAGCGGCTTTGCGCAAGCGTGCTTGTAGATGGGTGCGGCGAACTTGTTGATCGTTGTTACGGATCGCCATGCTATAGGCGTCGATTTGACCGACGAGGTAGACTTTGCTCTTGGCGCGCGTGATCCCTGTGTAGACTAGATTGCGCTGGAGCATCATGAAGTGCTGTTTGAGGAGTGGGATGATGACCACGGGGTATTCGCTGCCTTGGCTTTTGTGTATGCTGATCGCGTAGGCTAGTTGGATTTCGGAAAGCTCGCCTTTGGTGTATTCGATGGGTTCGGCAGAGAAGTCGACCGTGAGTCCTGAGCTGTCGGGGGCGATGGAAAGGATAATACCTGTGTCGCCGTTGAAAATATTCTTATCGTAGTTGTTGCGAGTCTGGATGATTTTGTCGCCGATCCGGTAAGTGACGGTGCCATACGGCAGTTCGGCGGGTAGCGGCTTGCGGGTCTTTTCGCGGAAATGTGCTTGTTTGGCTGGCACGTAGTCGGGATCCGAGCGTAGCCGAGAGAGGGCTTTCTCTTTGCTGTTCAGCGAGTTTTGAAGCTCAGCGTTGAGCGCAGTGATACCTGCAGTGCCGCGGTGCATCGGTGACAGGATTTGTAGGTCTTTGACGGGGTCGATTTTGTGTGTCTTGGGAATGTATTCACGTGCTAAATATGTGATGGCTTTTGCGCACTGCTCGGCGTCGTCGGCTTCGATAAAGGTGAAGTCATCGGTGACGTCGAGGTCACGCAAGCTTTTGATCGTTTTGCCTGGGTGGGACTCGCCTTTAAGAATCGCGTGGGCGGTAGAGATGATTCCGCTGGTTTCGCCTTGGCGATAAATGGTATCGAGGCGTGTTACTTGTGAGGGTGGGGCTGCCATGAGATCACCAAGCACATTGCCGGAGCCGACAGATGGCAACTGGTCTGCATCGCCGACCAGCAGTAGATGGGCGGTGCTGGGGATGGCTTGAAAGAGACTATCCGCAAGTCGTGTATCGAGCATGCTGGCTTCGTCGACGATTAGTAGGTCACAGGGTAGCGGGTTGTCTTCATTGTGAGTAAACGTACGGGAGGCACCGTCGTACTTCAATAGGCGGTGGATGGTGCTGGCGTCGGCGCCTGAAGCTTCGGCGAGGCGCTGGGCGGCACGGCCTGTCGGCGAAGCGAGTAAGATGCGGGTGCGCTTAGCGCGTAGGATGTCGACAATGGCACGGAGAATCGTGGTTTTTCCAGTGCCTGGTCCGCCGGTGATAATGGCTACTTTAGAGCTGAGCGATTGCTTAAGTGCGGCTGCTTGTAGGTCGGCAAATTGAAAGCCTGCTTTATCTTGCGCCCAGGCGATGGCGGCATCGAGCTTGATGGTAGGTATGGTTGATGTGGTATCGTGAATACGGTGCAGCGCTTCGGCGATACGCTTTTCGGCTCTTGCGAGCTTGGGACGTTGGCAGGCTGGGCCGAGCACCTGCTGTTTTTCGTCGTAAGCAGTGACAGAGAAAAGTTTTTCGCGCTCAATGAGTGCGCGGACACGCTCTTGGATGAGATGTGGTTCGACGCCGAGCAGTTTCAGCGCGTGCTCGGTAATAGCTTGCTGCGTGCCGAGGGTGTGGCCGTCGTCCTCAAGGGTTTGCATGGTATGCATGATACCGGCATCGATACGCTCTTTGGAATTGGTGGGGAAACCGAGATTGAGGGCGAGCTTGTCGGCGGTCTTGAAACCGATGCGCTCGATGTCCTCCGCTAAGCGGTAAGGCTCGTCTTGTAGGATACGTTTGGCTCCGCTGCCATATTTTTTGACTAGGCGTACACACTGTGATGGTGTGACGCCGTAGATTTGCAGAAACATCATCACATCGCGCACGGCTGCCTGCTCATCCCATGCGCCCTTGATTGATTTTGCACGGGTCTTGCCGATTCCAGGGACTTCGTGAAGACGGCCAGAGTCTTCGCTGATCACGCGGAGAGTGTCTGCGCCGAAGTGATCGACTATTTTCTTGGCGTACGACTTGCCTATTCCATGTACCATGCCGCTACCAAGGTATTTGCGGATACCGTGAATCGAGGCGGGGAGTTGTGACTTGAAGTCGGCGATCTTAAACTGGTCGCCATGCGTAGCATGACGGGTCCATTCGCCGTTGAGTTTGAGAGTCTCTCCGCATTGCACACCCGGAAGGTTGCCGAGCACGGTGACCGGTTGTTTGCCTTCGGCTATAGCGACCTCAGCGACGCAGTAGGCGTTTTCTTCATTAAAGAAAATAATACGCTCTAGTACGCCAGTAATAGTTTGGTCGCTTTGTGGAGGGGGAGACATGTTCAATCTATTCCTACGATAGCATTGTCGAAGGTCAATGCGCGGGTCGGCTTAGATCCAGAAATCCTGCTGTATCCTCAACAGGGCTCATGATTTATCTTCGTGTGGACGCAAGAGGTATCCGTAGGGTAGAGCATGATCGCCGAACGTGTGTGTGCGTTGAGATCTTTCGACAAATCTGATGATCGGCATGCTAACATGATTAGCATACGGTCAGCCTCGCTGAGGTGCCTCCACGAGTTAATTTGTTTCCAGGCGAATAGAGTCGAAAGCGCTTGCTTGAGTGTTATAAAGTGGGCCAGTCGCCCCAAGATTACCAATGGTTCCTTCGTTCTGGATGTCGAAGCGTAGTAACATGTAGCGCGTCTTTGTCTCTGGAAAAGTGACAGAGGGGATCACGCCACTCGAAAAAGCTATAGATGGCGAAAGTGGCTTCCATCTTTCATTATCGACGGCCTCGAGGGTATTGGAGGCTAATAAGGAGAATTTCCCTGAAGCACTTTGGTTGTTCACAAAGACGCGCGAGATATGCATTGGTCCTCCTAAATCGATGATAAAATCATGGGTGCCGGATGAGATTTTATAAGTTAACGCAGAGTTACTGCTAAGTAAAATAGACTCTTCATAATCGGCGATTTCGGGCATCGTGATACGCTGTAAGCCTGCTTCTTGCACTAATACGAGCGATGCGCCTCGATGCCAACGAGCTAGATTGATAGGCGAGTTGTGATTTTGATGGAGTGTTGCCTGATTTACACAATCTAGTGCGGCGACTTTAATCGGTGCCGCATGGCTGACTCCTGCAAACGAGATAATTACGGCAAAAATAATGCGATATCCAGGTTTGCCGTGTAATGTTGGAAATAAGTTCATGCTGAGATCTGTCTGTTTTGTGTCCTATAGTAACTTGAGCGACATTTTTACAAATTAAATAGAGCTGTATGCTCAACTTTCAATCAATGTGCTGCGGTCGGAATCGTATGCTTTAAATTCTCAAAAGTATACTTAAATTACAAAAAATTTACAATAGAGGAACGACTCATACATGGATTTGATTCATGCTTCATTGGCAAGATTTCTCTTGAAATACGCTCCTCAGTGACGATTGCTTGAGCTGGCTGTGTTTTAGAGTGTTGTAGCTGATCTAATCTTGATTTAGCTAGTAGGCTCTATTGGCTTGGCCGTTGTAGGGAAATCACAGGTTATGGATTCAGGTTCAAATAAGCGCCATCGTTCTCGCGGGAGGCAAGGTAGTCAGTCATCAACGCGATCAAGGTCTTCAAAATCTGGGCGTAAAAACATGACTTCATCGTTTGCGCCCTTGCCTCAAGGCAATCGAGCTACTTTGCGTTTGCCTAACAAAAAGGCGGAGAAACCAGTTTGGCTAGCTTACCTGTTCGGATTCATTGCTGTTTGTGCGTTGTTCTTTATCGGGCATAGCCTTTTGGCACTTAGTTTTGCTCTGATTTTATCAGGCGTAGTCGTGTGCATTCGGCCTCCGAAGAGTGGACTTGGTAAGTTGTTTGATTATGGGGTTCTTGGTTTTCTGGGGTGCATTCTATTTGCTTTTTTGCCTCAGTTTTATTGGCCGACTGCCGATTGGCGGGTTCAAGCGGTTACTGACTATGGAATTGATTTTCCTCGGCAACTGAGCGTGCATCCGTGGATCAGTTTTGAAGCTGCGATCATGGTTGTTGCTGCGATTTGCTGGTTCTATGTGGCTTTGGGATGGCGAGTGAATGCTCAAGGTCGTAAGTATTTCTATTTTGTAGTCTCTCTCGCGATGTCAGCCTTTGCAGGGGTCGTTATTTGGGGGAATTATAATATGCGTTTATTTCTTTCTGGTGACCCTAAATCGCTTGGAATGGTTGCTGACCCTGCACAGCTCGGAAGCCTTCTGGCACTAGGTGGTGTGGTTAGTTTTGGGTACGCAATTGAAGGTCTACAGATGCGTAACCTTATGCATGTATTTGGTTTGGTTTGTAGCGCTCTTTGCATGATCGCACTGGTGGTGAGTGAGTGTACAATCGGTGTGCTGGTCTATTTTCTCGGTGTCAGCTTGTGGTATTTTATTCGGCTTCGGTCTAAGGCGCTGCCAGTATATTTTAAAGTCGCTTTCCCTGTCATCGTATCGGCTTTATGCTTGTTTCTGTATGTGAACGGTCAGGCTAGGTTGCGAGTGGTTGAAAGTGTGGATGACGCTGCCGAGCGCATATTGGTATATCAAGACTCTGCGAAAATGTTTCTTGATGCGCCAATCTTAGGGAATGGAATTCACACTTTTGCATCTGTGTTTCCTCAATATCGTGAGCAATCGCGAAGTGCTGAAATTGTTGAGGACGCTGGGAGTGATGTATTGTCGGTATTGGCTGAGCTTGGTATTTTAGGCTTTGCCTGTATGGTGGTGTTCCTTTGTGGCTACTTCAAACAGTGTCGCGGATTAAGTTTAGGGAGAGGTGGGCCTTTTCGGGTCATTGCAATGGTCGCGGTGATTGCCTTCCTACTATATACTTTAATCGATGTGCCAGGGCATCGTCTTGCCGTGATCTATTTTGCCTTGCTTTTAGCGGCATTTGCTTTGCCTAAGAGAACGTCGGCTTTTCCGACGCTAAAGCCTATTCTATGGCGTCTGATTGGACTTATTTTGATTTTGTTCGGCTCAGTCTGGGTGGTCGCCGGGCTAACGTCTGCACCTTTTCACTCAAGCACTGCGCTTGCGCACCTTGAAGAGTCTGCCTTGGACCATGCGGATGCTGCCGATTATGCGAGCGCCATTGACAGTGTGGATGAAATGCTAGGATGGGATCCGACTCTCTGGCACGCTTATTACATGCGAGCTGAATTCGGGGTCGGGTTGAAAAGCGATGCCGTGTTGGTGGAAGAGGACTTCAAGCGAGCTCGATTTGTTGAACCCACACTTGGTGCATTTTGTGTCGACGAAGGGTTTGCTTGGTTGCCGCTAGATGCCGATCGGGCTATTTTGGCTTGGGAGCAGGCGCTTTCGAGAGAACTTCCTGACACAGGTCAAGCATACGCAAGCATGCTTGAGGCAGCTCAAGAAGACCCGAGACTTATGGAGGCGATGCTGGTACTGTCCAAAATGAATCCACAGAACCGGACCATGGTATTTCGTTATCTAGAAGCTTCGTTGTTTAATCAAGAGATTGACCGAGAGTTACTAGCTAATCCAGCACTGGAGCAGTTTACCTCAGCGCAGCGATTTACGATTATCCGAAACTGGATACAGCATGGTGATCTAGATACAGTTGCGGCGTTTTTAGGTGCCTATGGCGAGCGCGTGCAACATGGCTGGTGGCTTCAGTCTTTGTTGCTGAAAGAGCGCACTGATTTCGACGAGGCGGTTCTACGTGTCAGGGAGGGCTTAGTTGCACCGACTCTGCCAGAAGTGGATATCGAGACTACAGCGCTGTTACGTCTTGCCCGTGAATTTTCAGTGGCACCAGATAATGTGAACAAAGGTACTCAATTGCTCAGTGCGTACCTTGCAGAAGGTAATCTCCAACTCGGCCTAGAAGTGGTTGATACTATGCTCGAAATGGGGGAAACACCCACTTATGTTCATTATTGGCGTGGAGAGATACTTTACCGAATGAATGACATTATCGAGAGCTGGTATGCATTTCGGGACTATGTCTTACAGGAATACGCAATTGATTCATCGGAAGCAGAAGAGTAAGGTCACCAGTTATTGGCTCATCATTGCGAGGGCATTGATACTCTCGTAAACGAGCCAGCAGAAGCCTCCAATCAGCAGCATAGCTAGCAAGAGTTGTAGCCCTCGGCGGCGTCTATTGGGTAAGTCAAAACGTTCAAAAGTGCGCCCTCGGACCGAGGTTTGGCTTAAATAGCTACCCAGAGTCACGCGTCGCTTTCCTTCATGAATCGCACCTGACGGCAACTTGAAGGATTTGGCTTTTTGCACGCGATTGTAGCGCCATTTATAGTAGTATTTTAACATCGACCAGAATCACATCCTTGATTGAACGAAGACTAAGAGTTGTCAAACTGAAGAAGCTCACACAGATTCTTTTTTTTAGAATTACTTTTAATTTATAACTTCACGACTTGTGAGCACTACGACACAAACAATTACTCGTTTAAAAGGACAGCGTCCGATCGTCGCTGTGACGGCCTATGATGCACCTATGGCTGGCTACGCGGATGCCGCAGGGGTTGACCTCATTCTTGTTGGCGACTCAGTGGGTACCACTCAACTGGGCTTCGATAGCACCATTCCTGTTACGCTGGATATGATGGTGCACCATACTGCCGCGGTGTCGCGTGCTAAGCCAAAGGCCTTGTTGGTGGCTGATGTGCCTTTCGCGGTCGCACATGATGATTTTTCTGTGGTGTTGAACGCCTGTAGCCGGTTGATGCAGGAAGGCGGTGCCCAAGCGATTAAGATCGAAGGAGATGCGTCGATGGCGCCCACTATCGAGCGTCTGACTCGTGCTGGGATTCCAGTGCTCGGCCACATCGGCTTACTTCCACAAAATTTTCACCAGTTAGGTGGTTACCGCAAATTTGGTCGTGAGAAGTCTGAACAAGCTCAGCTCCTTGCCGATGCCATTGCATTTGAAGCAGCCAACTGTTTTGCCGTACTTTGTGAGATGACGGAAGCGGCTACCGCAGGTGCGATTGCCGCTGAATTGAAAGTGCCGCTGATCGGTATTGGTAGCGGCGTCGATTGTGACGGTCAGATACTGGTTTCCAATGATTTACTAGGTATGAACGCTGGTTATGTGCCATCTTTTGTTAAACAATATGCCAAACTCGGAGAGGCGACGCGCAATGCCTTCGCCGCGTATGCCGATGATGTGCGTAACCGGAAATTTCCATCATGAATTGCTGTATCTTAGGAGCAGGTGCTTGGGGCACCGCAATGGCTTTACACCTTGATCGCTGTGGTCACTCAGTCACGTTGGTGCCTCGGCGCATGGAACATGCACTCGCGATCGCATCATCGCGCGAAAATGCTGATTATTTACCTGGCTACCAATTGCCACATCGCATTCAGATCGGCTGTGAGATCGCGCCAGTGCTCATGGAGGCCGAGGCGGTCTTCCTTGCGTGCCCGTCGAAAGCCTTACGCGAACTATGCGAGAGCCTGCGACCTGGCGTTGCTGAAGCATGGCAATTGAAACTGTTTGTTGTCATGTGCAAAGGCTTGGAGCTCGAAAGCTTCAAGACTCCCGCTGAAATCGTGAATGAGATTTTTCCAACCATCGCTTGCGGTGTTTTGTCGGGGCCTACCTTTGCTGGTGAGGTCGCTACGGGTAATCCGACTGCAGTCTCTTTTGCAGTCGAGGCCGATTTTGTGGAAGCCGATAGCTATCAAAGAGCCTTTAGTAACGCATCCCTTCGTGCCTACTTGTCTCGCGATGTGCGTGGCACCGAGCTCGGTGGCACTTTAAAGAATATCTACGCGATCGCCTCTGGTCTCTGTGATGGTCTGCAGCTTGGCGACAATGCCAAGGCTGCCTTACTCACTCGTAGTCTTAATGAACTCGTCAAATTGGGCGTTATGCTCGGCGGGCAAAAAGAAACCTTTTTCGGACTCAGCGGTTTTGGTGATCTTGTCGCGACCTGTTCTGGTAGCTGGAGTCGCAATCGCACCTTCGGTGAGCGAGTGGGCAAAGGGGGCACTCCAGCGGAGATCGTTGCAGGACAAAAAAGTGTTGTCGAAGGCTATAGAGCGACTGAGTGCCTCAAACACCTCTGTGCGGAGAAGGGCGTCGATGCGCCGATTCTATCTCAGATCTATGCGATTTGCTACGAAGCGAAGAATCCTCTGGAAGCATTGCAGGCATTGATGAACCGTGACTTGAAAAGCGAGTAGTCTGTTATTAGATATTACCTCTTAGCTATTAATCATTAAGAAATGACCGAACTCCTCAAAGTCTCCGACCTACGTATTGCGTTTCATTCGCGTGGCCAGTCCAATGAAGTTGTCAAAGGCATCAACTTCTCTATCGAGAGTGGAGGTAAGACTGTCGCGATTCTCGGCGAGAGTGGTAGTGGGAAGAGTGTGACTTGCCTGTCTTTGACACGCCTCTTGCCCGAGCCGCCGACTTGCACGGTGAGTGGGCAAATCTTATTTGAAGGCAAAGACATCACTCAAATGGATCGTAAAGCGATTCGTGAAGTGCGTGGCAATGGCATCGCCTATATTTTTCAAGAAGCATCTGCATCATTGAACCCCGTCTTCACTGTCGGCTATCAAATCGCTGAGGCTGTGCGCCTACATCGTCCTGATATTGCCGACGTCAAAGGACGTGTCATCGAATTACTCGAACTCGTCGGCATCCGTGATGCTGCGAAACGCTACAAAGCCTATCCGCACGAGATGAGCGGCGGTATGCAGCAGCGTGTGATGATCGCAATGGCACTCGCATGCGAACCGAAACTCCTCGTGGCCGACGAGCCGACCACCGCGCTCGATGTGACGATTCAAGCGCAGATCATGGATTTGCTCCGCGACTTACGTGAACGTCTAGGCATGAGCATTGCGTTGATCACTCACAACTTCGGTATCGTCAAAGGCTTTGCCGACGAAGTAATCGTCATGTATCGCGGTGAAATCGTCGAACAGGGGCTCGTCGAGGAAGTGCTCAACAATCCGCAACACCCTTACACTAAAGCTTTGATCGCTTGCATCCCAAAGTTGGGAGTCAAGCAGCACCGCTTGACTACGATTGATAAAGAGATGGCAGCGGTGGAGTAGTAGTTGCCGATTTACGGGGCGAGCGCTTTTGCCTCTGACAGGTCGATGTGTTGATTGTTGGGTTTTATTTCAACAATAAGCTGATCGTAATACCAGATGCCTGCAGTTCTGCTCGCAAGCACGTAAGCAGTTGCTTTTCCATTTGGTCCTGAAAAAGGGATGACTAGATCCGCAGTGCCTGAGGAATTGGATATGTGGATGTTACCAGTAAAGAAAAATCCATCAGTGACTGGCTCACCGAGTATCTTGATTACCGCTGGGGCAGTCGTCACTTTAACGACTGCGCCTTGATAGGCATCCGAAGATTTCATAAGACCTAGGATGAAGGTAATAAAACCAACAATGATCGTAACTAAGGCTATGCAAAGAATCGGCACTAGCCATTTCCAGTTTCGTTCAAGCCATGAGGGTTGACGTTCTTTTGCTTGAAGAGGCGGAGGCGTAGTCATACTTATCTAAACTTCTTTTGTTCAGAAAAATAGTCGTAGCCTGATTTCGCTAAGTGCGCGACGAGGTTATCTTGATCAATGTCATGCGTGCGGCAGAGATCTTCGAGATCATCGCTGTGGTTACGAAGCTCGGTATTGACGAGACCGACGAGTAAGTGCGGGTCCATTGTTGCGTATTGACTCCAATCCATCGAGGAATACTGAAGCGGATTTTGGGGTAAGGAAAGCAGGAAGGCAGGAAACTACTGGATAGGATTATTGGGTAGGGTGCTTTCGCCGAGAGCACCGTTCGTCATACGATATCGTGTTTGAATGATAAACGAGGCCACTAGCCGAACGGTTGTCTCGGCGAGACAACCCCACCTTGCTACCAAGAATTCCTTAATTCTTAATCTCCTTATTCAACACTTTTCAGAGCCTTCATCCACAATGTTGCTTCGTGAGGATGCCCATGTTTAAGCAACAGCCTTTCAATCTCTTTAATTGTCGGTTCTGTAAACCGTTGCGTGTCATCCGCAGGTAAGCCTGGTCTTGCTTCGCAGATGAGTGCCCATACTGCCCAGGCACGAGCACGGCGGAGCGTTTGGCGGTCACCGCGTAAGCGGGTGGCTTGGTGTTGAAAACTGATGCGAGGATTACCGGGGAAATCATCGCTCGGATGGTTTTGTATGATCCATGCCAGTGCTTCGTAAGGTAGCGGCCACTCGTTCAGAATTGGCTCGTTTGTCGGCACGTTTGCATATAGTGCACGGGTGATTGCTAGGATCGCACGTCCTGCGTGGCCTTTGTGCCAGAGAGAGTGCCCGTATTTTAGTGCTACGAAATAAAACTGCGAGGGCTGTGCCTCTGCACCGAGTTCAGTCAGGCAACGATGTGTCAGCGCCAGATCCGCTTCGGGTAGATGTGGACAGTTCAAAGTCGTCTTAATCATCATCTTATTCTTAATCCTAATCGATTTGCTTCTGTTAATCTTTGTGGCGAATCGCTGTGCATGTGTGTGGTGCACAGGGACACGCGCCGCGACCTTTCATACTCTCTGGGAATTATGATTATGATTAAGAGTAGGATTAAGACTTTCTACGGAAACACACCACGCACCTTATAAACCTTATCGATATGCTCAATCGCTGAGGCGTAGGAGGCGACGCGCATGCTGCAATTTAGGCGTTCGGCCATGATTAAGACACGCTTTGCAGCGGCGGTCATGACCTTTTCGAGTTGCTCATCAACGCGTTCGGCCTCCCATGTTTCGGACCGGCGGTTTTGTTTCCATTCAAAATAGCTCACCGTCACACCGCCGGAGTTACACAAAATCGCAGGTAGAATCTGCACGCCTTTGCCGAGGAGGTAGCGTTCGGCTCGTGGAGTGGTCGGCGCATTCGCCGCTTCGACGAGCACTTTGCAGCTCATTCGCTCTGCATGTTCGAGATCGACCATTTGTTCCAGTGCTGCGGGGATGAACAGGTCAACAGGTGTGCCGTAAAAGGCTTCGTTTGAAATGGTTTCTGCATTGGCAAATTTTGCGACACCGCCTGTGGCCTTCACATGAGTGGCTAGTGCTTCGGCATCGATCCCGTCTTTGTGAAAGATCGCCCCAGTGTGATCCATCACGGTCAGCAGTTTTGCGCCGCGTGCTTGTAGCAGGCGCGCGGTCCAAGAGCCCACATTACCATAACCGATCAAGCTGTAGCTTAGCTTGCCGATGTCCATCTCCATACCGGGTAGTAGGGCATCGAGCACGTAGACGAGGCCTTGTCCGGTCGCTTTTTCTCGCCCTTCAGATCCGCCAAATTCGAGTGGCTTACCAGTGACGACGCCGAGGGCTGTAGCTTTTTTTGAATGATCTGAAAAATTAATATAAGTGTCCGCCATCCACGCCATGATCTGCGCATTGGTGCCGACGTCTGGAGCAGGGATGTCGTGGTCGGGGCCGATATTGCTGCCGAGTGCTGCAGTGAGACGGCGGGTGACGCGTTGCAGTTCGCTTTCACTAAGCGAGCGCGGGTCGACTCTAAGCGCGCCTTTTGCGCCACCGTAAGGAAGGCGCGCGAGCGCGCATTTCATCGTCATCAAAAGTGAGAGGGTTTTTACCTCGTCGAGTTTTACCTCGGGGTGGAAGCGGATGCCACCTTTGTAGGGGCCGAGCACATTATTGTGCTGCACGCGGTACCCTTTAAATAGCCGCCAAGTGCCATCGTCCATTTGCACAGGGTAGTGGATCATGATCTCATTTTTTGGCTGCGTGAGTATCAGCTTTAAACGATGTGGCACTTCGAGTGCACTAGCTGCCTCGAGCACCGATCCGATAGTTTGAAAATAGAGATTATGCTCGTCGTATTGTTCTTCCAGTTCTTGGAAAATGTCGCGGGCAGATTGGCAGGCGGGGGTATCGCAGGAGTCCATTTATTGATAATGAGTAATGACAGCTGAATGACAAGAGCGGCATTCAAGTAATGACTTCTTTTATGTGATGCGTGGTCCGCTGCTTCTATTCCGGGCCGAGTAGTTTTTCGATATCGCGGCGGTCTTTCTTGGTCGGGCGACCGGCGCCTTTGTGGGTGACAAGCTTAGCGTTGGCGCGCTTTTCGCGGGCGGCTTCGAATTCAGATTCAGGGGTGCGGTCTTCGTAATACTCGGGAACCGCCGGAGGGCCGACGCGCTTTTCGGTGAGGCCGACGACGGAGAGCGTCTTGGTAATTGCTTTGGTGCGGGCGATCACAGTGTCTCCGATGTGCACCTTTCCGGATGGCTTGGCGATGACGTTGTTGATCCGCACTGCCGAGCCGCGACATGCTTCTGCGGCATCACTACGGGTTTTGTAAACCCGCACTGCCCAGAGCCATTTATCTAAACGCACGAAGGGAACGTCTAACGTCGAACGTCCAGCGTTCAATTTTGAATGCGTTTGCTCGGATTTCATGTGGTTGGGTGGAGAGTCGGAAGTTTCCTGTCTGGAATTCGATATTGGACGTTCAATGTTCTCTTGGCGTATCAACGGTTACGCACCGCAGCTTCGATTTTGTCGAGCCCCTCTAGCAAGCGGCTACGTGGGCAACCGAAATTGAGGCGCACGTGTTGGTGTCCATCAAACGGGGTGCCGTCGGAGAGGCCAACTCCGTGGTCTTCGAAAAACTTGGTGGGGTTATCGAGTTCGAGTTTGGCGACGTCGAACCATGCCAGGTAGGTCGACTCCATGGGGCGGAAGGTTATCTCGGGGAGTTGTTCTTGGATGAACTTGTAGACGAGTTCGTAGTTGCCACGCAAATACCTGAGCAATGCTTGGCGCCATGGTTCACCGTGGTCGTAGGCGGCTGCGCAGCCAGCGTAGCCGAAGCAGTTAACTTCGGTGATGATGCCGCGAATAGTCTTTTGGAATTGTGCACGCAGCTTCGGGTCTTCGATTACGGAAAAAGCGCATGCGAGGCCAGGCAAGTTGTAGGTCTTACTCGGTGCCATGAGGGTGACCGTGCGTGCGCCGATGGCTTCATTGAGTGAGGCGGTTACTGTATGTTTTACGTTTGGATCGAAGACGAGGTCGCAGTGGATTTCATCGGAAATCAAGATGAGGTCGTGCTTCTCACAGAAATTGGCGACTTTGGTGAGTTCACCGCGGGTAAGCACTCGACCGACTGGGTTGTGTGGACTGCAAAGCACGAAGACCTTTGTCTTGGGCGTAACGGCAGCTTCCATTGCGTCGATGTCGAGCGTCCATTGGTCGTCGGCATCGAGACAGAGCGGCACTTTGATCAGCTCGCGGCCTGCGTAATTGGGAGCCGAAATGAACGGTGGGTAGACTGGAGTGGCCGTCATCACAGAATCACCTGGCTCCGTGAACGCGTGGCAGCAGAGGTTGATCGCTGGCACGAGGCCGGGGAGGAAGTTGAGCCAGCTAGCACGGACGTTATAGCCGTGTGCACGGTCTAGGTAATTGATCACAGCTTCGATCGGAGCTTGGAAGGGGATGGTGTAGCCAAAGATGCCGTGATCGAGACGCTGCTGGAGGCCGGACACTATTTCTGGAGCGGTTTCAAAGTCCATGTCGGCGACCCAGAGCGGTAGGATGTCGCGACCTGCGTATTTGTCCCATTTGAGGCTGCCGTAGCCAGTGCGGTCAGGGCAGGTATCGAAATTGTAGCTGTGTGCTGTCATATGTGGAGACGATCAACATGAGCGCGCTTTCGTGCAAATCATTTTGCGCGATTGTTATTCACATGAGAGTGGAGAGTGGAGAGTGGAGAGTGGGACAGACTCTTTCGACTGACGTTGGTGTCGGCGAGGCGACCTCAGCTTGATTGATTTCGATTGCCAAAGTGGGTGGTGATCTCCGAGGTCTTCTTTATGAAACCTAAAATCAAATTAGCTGAGGTGTCTTTGGACGGTGGGGCGCAGATGGCACTCTACTCGCACGACGGAAGTTTTTCCATGAGCGTGAATGGTCAGGAGCTAATGCACTCAGAGGCCTGTGCTTCGGAACGATTGATGGGCACGCTGGGAATCGAGCAAGTACCGCTGGATGTGACGCCACGTATCTTGATCGGTGGTTTGGGCTTGGGCTTCACCTTGCGGAGCGTGATCGATGCGGTCGGCCCGGATGCTTTGATCGATGTGGCTGAGTTGGTGCCAGAAGTCATCGAGTGGAATAAGACTTTTTTAAAAGACCTAAACGGCGAACTGCTGGAGAAGAAGGATGTAGATGTTTTTGTTGATGACGTCGTCGATGTGATCAAGAAAGCGAAAGCCACTTACGATACGATCATTGTCGATGTGGATAATGGGCCGGTCGCTATGGTTGCGGATTCGAATGTGTCTTTATACTCCAACACTGGACTCAAGCGTGTCTGGGGTGCATTGAAGCCGGAAGGACGTGCGGTCTTTTGGTCGGCGAAAGAAGATGTTGCTTTTGAGCAACGTTTGAAGCGTGTTGGCTTCAAAGTGCAAGCGGTGCCAGCGAAAGTTCACGCGCGTGCAAAGCGTGCCGCCTATATGCTGTATGTTGCGGATCGCCGCAAGGGAACGGGTGAAGTCGAAGAAGAGCCTCTAGAGTATGTAGTGACGTAGGTGGGGACTTAACACAGAGTCCTAATCTGACCCCTACTCTTAATCGTAATCTTGTTTTTTTAGTATAGTGTTTGTTGCACGACTGGCCGAAAGCGCTTCGCGCTTCCGCTACATTCTTAGGTCGGGGCGAATGTCCCGACCCCATTGCGGCGTTGTTCGTCTTTGCTCGTTGTCTATCGGACGTGTGGGGCTTAGAGACACGGATCCGCTCCCCTGAATGATTCAGAGTCAGAGTAGGATTAAGAGTCAGACGCTTATTAAAACCCAATGACGTAGATCGAACCTTGCGATACTTGCTCAGCTTGTTCCGCTGGAACCCAGCGTTCGGAGTAAGACGGTCCCCATGAATCACTGACTGCGATTTCGTTGGTATCTTTATTATAGCCGATGATCAGGCAGGCGTGCGCAGTCATGCGGTCTTTCTGTAGTTCTGTATCACGTGCTTTAGCTTTAACTGCTTTTGCCCAGCTTGCCCAATCGGTGACTTCGCCACGTTCTTCGGTATGCTGGTTGGAGTATGCATTGTATTCTTTTGATGAAAACATCGTCCATATTATGGGCAGTCCTTTATCAATGTGTTTTTGCACTGTGCGTACATTGATGGGGTCTCCTTGCTGCTTCATCGAGCGATTTTGTGAGGAGATGTAGCCATCAATCGATTGAATGATGGCGGATAGGGAGGTGCCACCACCGACTTGAGTTTGTCCCGCCATGGCGAGAATATACATATCGGCGGGGATTTGCATGTAGCGGAGATAGCGCTCGAAAGTCGCTGGTACGCAATAGCCTTTGGGCCCTTGGTTGACCATGGGGATGTCGCCGACGACGACGTCACCGTTTGGGCGCTGTATTAAATTATCGGTGGTGAGTGCACGAAGTTTGGCATCAGAGACTTTTTTGCCTCGACCCTTGTTGTCGGCAGCCTCGGTGCTCATGATTTTAAGGTTCGCGTATTCACCATCTTGCGAGGCGAGTAAAAAAGCATGATCTTTCCAGTCCCAGCGCTGGATGCTTTGTTTGATGCCACGGCCAGCACCAAATTGTTGACGATCGGGATCGCCGAGCAGTTTAGTGAGTGTTGTTTGGATACGTTTAACGTCTGTTTCGATCGCATCCTCCATGTTATTGATTTCACGATCAGTCGGCACTTCGCTGAACTTAAAATCTCCCTTGTTGGCAAAAACGATGCTTATGTGTTGGGCTTTGCCGTTGTCACCGTAAAGTGCCGCCGAGTAGGGGCGGCATTCCAAAATACGATAATCGGGTTTTGGGTAACTACGAAAGCTGGATTGTGTTTCTGTTTTCGATTCCTTGGGCCAAGTCAGCCGCTCTGCAACTGTTGCAGGTGTATCGTCCCAGAGGTGATTGTCGTTTAGCAGGGGAATGCCCAATAGGCTATTGATCTCCGCGAACTGGTCTTTCTCGGCTTCAGCTTGCTTGTCTATGTAGGCTTGGCTCTCATCCGAGAGCAACGCACGGTCGAACCAAGTTTCTTGGCCACTGGCCATACGTATATGGATACGGTCAGACTCGACTTGCAGGATGTCGACTTCAATTACCGTGCCCTGTTTGTTGGAGAGTGTCACTCCTAGTGCACTTGAAACCAGAGCCGCCATGAGCACTCCAGTGGAAATCCAAGTGTGTATTGGTTTCATTTCGTAGAGTCTACGCAGCTATATCTTTAAGTGGAACCAGTTTTTGTTGGTCACTATCCCAAATTTTTAAATTCAAACAGCGCAAGACTTCGAGTGGATTGAGCGTTGTGGTTTTGGCATTTTGCAGCTCCGGCATCTTCGCGTATACCTCTGGTAGGCGATAGAATGGGATCTTCGAGTTCAAGTGGTGAATGTGGTGGTAGCCGATATTGCCCGTGAAATAGTGCATGATCGGGCTCATTTTGCAGAAACTAGAAGATTCGAGCGCGGCGCCTTCGTAGGTCCAACCATCGTTTTCTTTGAACACCACTGTCGGAAAATTGTGTTGCGCGTAGAAAAGGTAAGAACCCATTGCGCAGGCCACGAAATAGGGGATGAAGACGGCGAACACTGCCGTTAACCAACCGAATGCGGTGATGATCACGGCGTAGAGTGTGATGTGAAGAATGAGTGCGACGAGTGAATCTTTATGATTCTTTGTGTCGGATAGGCTTGGAACGATACACATTCCGACTAGGAAAATGGTAAAGTAGCCGAAAATAATCGTTAGCGGATGGCGCATTGCCAAGTATTGTGCGCGCTCTTTCTTTGACGCACGCAGATAGCGTTCTTTGGTCATCACTGGGTATGAGCCAATGTGAGCGCTACGTAGCTTGGAATTGTGATTGTGGTGGTGATTGTGCGAATGCGTCCAGATACTTGTCGGCGTAATTGCAATGACGCCCCAAATTTGCATGAATATTTTAGCGGCTTTTGATTTGGTCAAAAGCGCATTGTGTTGATGATCGTGGTAAATCACGAAAAGGCGCACCATCAGTAAGCCGAGTAGCACAGCGCAGAATAGCTGGGCGATCCAGTGGATATTGTAAAGGGTGCCGCCTGCAGTAAGTGCCAGCAGTATGCAGGTGGAAATGATTGCCCACCAGCTCTTTGCGCTGTTGTCGTTTGCGAACTCTTTAGTCGCCAGTATAAGTGCTTTGCCTGTTCTCATCGAATGTCGTTTGGAAACTGGATCATCAGTAAATTGCCTAAAGTGATCGCTATGATTGGCGAAACGTTCAAGGGAAGACTGTTTCGCTAGGGTGAACTGAGCCTATAATATTATTTTTGCAATGCCCGATTATGAATTGGGTTTCACGCATTAGCGGGAATGAGCTTGCGGGAAGGCGGTCTTATCGTCGAATTCTAAGTAATGGATCGTGAAACGAACTCGGAGGAAAAAACATTATTAGAATGGGCTGTGCGCCTATGTCCAGACTCTCCGCGTAAACGGATTAAGGAATGGGTCACTGCGGGGCGCTTTTGCCTCGATGGGGTCGTCGTGACGAAGGCGGGAGTGCGTATTACGGATCCAGGCGAGCGTTTGACTATGGGGGCTCCAGATAAGGCACCCGCAAATTGGGGGCACCGGAAGCGGATTCACCCGAAGTTGGTATTGGTACATTTGGATGCTTCGCTAGCGATTGTCGATAAAGAGGCGAGTTTACTTTCTGTTCCAACAGATGGGCAAGATAAGATCTCTGCGATCGAAGTGCTCTCAAATTATTTAAACGATCACCGTGGCGAGGCGACACGTCGTAGTTTTTTTGGTAAAGCGGACAAGGTGAAACCATTACCGGTGCATCGACTCGACCAATATACCAGCGGCTTGCTTTGCATCGCGATGAACGACTCAGCGCGTGCCTCTTTAATCAAGCAGCTGCGCAGTCACGATTTCCTGCGCGAATACATTGCCTATGCTGATGGTGATGCGGAGACCCCAGAGGGTACTTGGCGCAATCACATGCTCTTGGATGAATCTGGAATGAATCAGACCGTGGTCGAGGCGGGCACGCCCAATGCAGTCGAAGCGGTGACGCACTATAAGGTAGAGCAGGTTTTCGAGCGTCACCATGTCAGTAAATTACGTATTCGTTTGGAAACTGGCTTGAAGCATCAAATTCGCATTCAAGCGAAGGAGCATGGTATGGCGTTACTCGGAGACCGCTCGTATCACAGTGGCACTAGGAAGGCGGTTGAGAAGAAAGGTGCTAAGTTGCCCTATCATTTTAAACGCCAAGCATTGCACGCTGCCGTGATTGGTATCAAGCATCCAGAGGACGATCGCAAGGTCCGCTTCGAGTCGCGTATTCCGGGCGATATGCAGGATCTCGAAGATCGCCTGAGTCGTTGATTTTTAGGGGGAATGTATAAGGACGCAGTTTGATGCGCCTTGCTTCTACGTATTGTTGAGGCAGACTCAATCGGCTGCGTAATTATGCGGCTTCCGTGAGGTGCAGTTGTTTTAAAATCGCTTGGAATGATTCCCCTGATGCTGGAAGATTACCGACTATATTGTCATGGTGATCCAAGAGCCATTTTGCTGTGGCATCGTGACCGATGATTCGATGGTCCAAATCTAGCAGGCGACGCCATTCGCCGCTGCGGTCGGTGTTGTAGGCATTTAAGCGGAACTGGCGCACTTCATCGCTATGATCCATGCTGAGTCGGGTGGCGAGGTCGGCGGCTTCATGCATGCCGATATTCATACTGAGCATACCTGCTGGAGGTGTCATGTGAGCGGCATCGCCTGCTAGCCAGATACGATTACTACCGAATCGGTCTGCTAGATGTTCTTCGAAGTGCACCATCGCCCGCCATTTGACGTCGTGAGCCGAGCCGATAAACCATGGGGCATACACCTTTAGCAGGAGATTCAGATGTCGGTTGCTCAGTTCTGGGACATACTGTGCCTCGCTGTCGACCAACTGATGGTCCTTGTTGAAGGAGTGCCGTTGCGCGAAACCTGGTTGCATTTGAAAGCTGAAACGGCAGCGGTTGTTGCCGAGCGGCCAATATACGTGCGTGCGGCTGCCTTCGATAATCATACGCATTTCGGTGAGAAGTCGGGTATTGGTTTCGAATTCGAACACCGCATAGTCGAGGCCTTGCATGATTTCGGGAAAAGTGATCCCTGCTGCCGTGCGTGCCTGTGATTCATGACCGTCCGCAGCAATTAAGTAGTTTACTTGGTATTCGAAGATTTTGTCGATTTCTTGTTCTATATGTGCAACTGCATAGCCCGTCATACCCTCAGTGAGGCGGTCCACGATGAATTCGAGATGTGACGAGGATTGCTCAATGCAACGCACACGGTGGTGCCACATTGGTTTATGGCCTTTTTTAGCTAGGGTTTTCACTAGAATTGCTTCCAGCTGATCCTGCCCAATGACTGCGAGGAAAGGATATTTTGCGGGCAATTCACTGTAGTTGATCTCTGCGCGCTGTCGCTGTGCCTCGTCAAAGATCGTGACTCGCTTTAGGCGTTGTGCGTGTTTCAGCACGGGATCGAGGATGTTGAGTGAGTCTAACAGTTCGAGCGTTTCCGGGTGCAGTGCGAGTGCGTAGCTATGGGTATTGGTATGTTGCTCACGGTCTAGTAGAACGAAGTCCATACCTTTATCGGCTAAAGTATGGGCTGCGGTGAGTCCTGCGGGGCCTGCCCCGAGAACTGCGATGTCGGCTGTCTTTTTGTTGAACATTCCAGTGATGGTTGAGGTGGATGCCTAGGCCTGCAGTATGGCTTTCGCGCATGATGCTATCCTAGTCTTCTCTAGCACGATAGTCAATCGTGTATTCTGGGTTCGAAATTCTTACGAACCCGCGTAATCACTGTTATTAACGCCGCTTGTTGCGGTCTGTATCAGTTATTCGTTCTCGGGAATGTCGCGGTTCCGGACTAGCACTTTGCCTTCGTAAATCCAGCGGTAGGGCTTTGAGCTGCCGCGGGTGATTTGTTTACGTGTAAATTCAATCGTTTTTTGTTTCTTATCCACCAAAATTGGGCACAGAAAGTTGTCATTCGGCCAAAGCTCGGCGTCAGGAAGTTCTTTCGTTGCAGCATTCAGTTGAGCTAAATTCGGGACAAATTTGGTGCTTTTACGCTTTGATTTCGAAGAACTCGAACTGGATGAATGGTTGGATTTTGAAGATGAGAATTTCATGGAGTAGGGCTCGAAATAGGATAGTTTAGGAAATAATCACAAAACTTCGCGGGATAACATCAAAATCGTAAAAGAACGAAGAAGGTGAATTTTCACTTGATCTCACGCGCTTCCTGCTTCTACTTGCCAAATCCCATTAAAGGGCGCGGTCGCCAAGTGGTAAGGCCGAGGACTGCAAATCCTCTATCGTCGGTTCGATTCCGACCCGCGCCTCCATTTTTTTGAACCGCTTCAGTTTCGACTGGAGCGGTTCTTTAATTTATATTGAGGCCGAGGCTTGGAGCTAAGCATACTCATAGTATATGTATTATTGCGATTAGTCGCGATAGGCGTAGGCAAATGGTCAAGTAGGGGCCTGCTAAATAGACTTCGGGAATCCTTGTGGCGGATTAAGGTACCTGCTTGACAATTTAAAATCCATGCCCTTTGTTACCGATAACTATTTAAATTTAATTCTTTATTGGAGCCCCGCTTTGTTACCGATAACTATTCAATTTGGAATACGTAAACTACCAACTGATCTACACATGAGTGAATTAAAGACGAAGTCCCGCGTTAACATGGAAGACATTGCTGAGGCCTGTGGGGTCTCGAAGATGACGGTTTCACGTGTGCTGCGTAATAAGCAGTATGGTGTCAGCGAGCGTGCTCGAGAGCAGGTGCTCGAATGCGTGAAGCAGATGAATTACCGGCCAAATGCGCTTGCGAAGAGTTTCGCATCGAATCGTTCTGGCTACATTGGATTGGCACTCCCGTTCGAGGGGCTATTAGGTTCAACCTATTTTTCAAGATTAGTTTCTGGAATTCAGCAGGGTCTTGAGGAGGCTGACTGGCAGCTCGCGCTCTTCGATACTCTTTCAGAATCATTTAATGAAGGCGATAAACTGGCGGGGCTTTACCATGAGCAACGAGTCGACGGTCTCATCGCGATTGCGCCACATTCCAATGAATCTTTTATTGAGAACCTCGCGGCAGAAGAAATACCTGTTGTCATTGCCGGGGAGCCTACTTTGAACCGATCAGTTCTCAGTGTGAATGCGGATGATGAACTGTGTGTGGCTCAACTAGTCGATTATCTTGTTGAGCGAGGGCACACTAATATTGGTTTTATCGAAGGTCCACAGGATCTACTCTCGGCTCGCCTGCGAGCGACAGCATTTCGGCGAACGATCGCCAAGCATGGATTGAATGTTGATGAAGATTGGATCTTTTGTGGTGAATATAGTCATTCATGCGCTCGAGATCGTGCGCTTCAATTTTTCGACAAAGGGAAATTGCCGACCGCTATGATTGCGGCCAATGATTTGATGGCTCTAGGTTTTCTAGATGCTGCTACGATTTCAGGCATACGAGTACCTGATGAGATTTCTGTTGTTGGGATCGATGATCTAATCGAGGCGCAGTCGAGTTACCCGCCGTTAACTACGATGCACCAGCCGGTGAAGCGGATGGGACAGATTGCAATTGATTGCCTCCTCCAGTGGATCAATACGGGCAAGAAACCGGATAGCATGGAGACACTTTACCCGAAAATTGCTGAGCGTTCCTCTGTTACTCAACAATCCATGGTGGTCTAATATGAAAGTGCAAAATAATCGACTACGGCAGGGGTTTACCCTGATTGAATTACTGACTGTCATTGCGATTGTAGCAGTGCTTGCTGCTATTCTGGTTCCCGCAATAGGAGCTGTTCGTCATAAGGCCAAGCAGGCGGTGGCAGTTTCTAATTTACGTCAGCTATATGCGGCTGTCATGCTTAGTAAGAATGAATCAAATGGCCGTTTCCCTTTGATGAAGAACTATGATTGGGATGGCCCTACTGATGTAGACGGAAATCTAGTTGCAGCCAGTTACCCTTGGATACAAGAGAAGTTGGAGCCTTTTCTTGGACAGCTGAATCCCAATGGAGATATTCAGCAAATATTTAGAAATCCAGTTGTTGAAGCAAACGGTAAGCCGGAATGGTTGCTGTCTCCGGAGCATACCCATTTCCGTTATAACGTGCAGACGGCTCCAGGGGAGAATCCTACGGATGATGGTCGGGCGATTGTTTTGTTCGACGTGGTCTGGCCAGACTGGCCGGCGGAAGATTTTCCATATACTGAAAATGGTGATCCTAGTATGCGAGTTGTGCGTGCATCAGGTGCTGTTGAATCGATGACTTATGACGTATATATTTCTCTTAGCGGGGGAGTGGAATCGCCTGATTCCGAATTTTTCGCGAAGGGTTGGCAGTAGCTCGATCAAAATTGAATACTATGTTGATTTCTCATATACGCGTGATTGCAGTCGCGGCCTGCTTTACCTTATCGCTTTCAGTTGGACCTTTACTGGCAGATCATGCTGATGCGACTTCGCTCAGCTTTGTGAATGCAGAAGGAGCCTATTTTGTTGATTCCAGTGGTGAGCGAGTCGATTTCCAAGGTGTGAATCTTGGAAACTGGTTTTTGCTTGAGGCATGGATGCTTGGAATCGGAGATGTTGCCGATCAGCATACCCTTTTTCAAATTCTGGATCGTCGTTTCGGAGGAAAGAAGAGAGACGCTTTGATTGAGCTCCATCGCGAAACTTGGATCACCGAACAAGACTTTCAAAAAATCCGCGATTTGGGGATGAACTGTGTGCGTTTGCCGATTCATTATTCTCTGCTACTTGATATCGAGCAGCCAGGATTTATGTCGGCTCAAGGTTTTAAGTGGTTGGATCGTGTCTTTGAGATGGCGCGCAGTGCAGGTCTTTACGTCTTTCTTGACCTCCATGGAGTTCCAGGAGGGCAGAGTGTCGAGCAGCCAAGTGGGCGCGTCGATAGTAATGGGCTCTGGGGCTCAAAAATGAATCAAGACCTCACAGTTTTAATTTGGGAGACTGTTGCACGTCGCTATAAAGACGAACCCGTCATCGCAGCATACGATATCATTAACGAGCCTTATGCCGATGGTCATCGCGCTCCAATTCGTGAAGAACTGAGCCGACTCTGTGAACGTATTTACCAAGCGATTCGAGCCGAGGGCGATGAACATATGATTCTATTTCCTGCGACGCAGATGGGCTTTTTCTTTTATAGAACACCCGCTGAAATGGGTGCGTTTAACTTAGGATTTACCGAGCATTTCTATCCTGGGATTTTTCATGCTGAAGCTTCTCTTGACGGGCATTCCCGTTTTATTTGGGAGGATCTTTATCCGCGTAAAGAATTTCTTGAGAAATGGTCGGCTCCTTATCTTGTTGGCGAGTTTAATGTCGTACTAGATCGTTCCGGTGGTGACCGTATGATGCAGTTGTATTGGGATCAATATAAGAAGTTCGGTTGGGGTGCGACGATGTGGAGCTATAAGCTGATTAAAAGCACAGGTGGGGTGGAAGATGACAATTGGTATCTAGTTACCAATGACGCATCACTTGAGATTCCTGACCTCAGGTCTGCTAGCTACGAAGCGATCGAAGCATTCTTCGATCACTCGGATGAGTCCTATGTTGTCGATGCCGGAATGATCGCCGCGCTTCACGGCGAACTAGAGCCTACTTTTCAACTAACTAAATATACACCGCCACTGTGCAAAGCGCCCGAACCGACCATTCGAGCAGGATGGCAAATCAAAGATATTGGCGATGTGACGCCGCGTGGCAGCGCACAGTTTAAGGGAGATGGCTCGCTAACACTCTATGGGGGTGGGGACGATGTTTTCGGGACGCATGACGGCTTCAGTTATGTCTTTCAAGCGATTGATGGTGGAGACTTTGTTCTGGAGGCAGAGATCATCGATTTCAGTGCTGCCAAGAAGTTTGCCAAAGCTGGACTCATGGCTAGAGCGAGCACAGATATCGAAGCTGCAATGGCTTTGCTGAATGTCTTTAGTGATGCGGGTGTCGCTTTATCTTATCGAGCCGCTTCGGGCCAACAAGTCGTCGAAACGAAGGCGAAGGCAGAGGGTTTTCCTATTCGTTTAAAGTTAGAAGGCCGTGATGGTTCTATACATGCCTCTTGGCGTGAAAATACAGGTGATTGGAAGTCATTTGAAGCCGTGCAACTCAATCCGACCGCTGTGGGATTTGCTACCGTGAGTAACCATCTAAATCAGATCGCAGAAGTAGTGGTCTCAGAGTTCATATTAACGCGAAAGAAAGGGAAAAATAATGAATAAAATGTTCCACTTTATAATGATCCTAAGCTTATCGTTGCTTAGTGTATCTCATGCGCATTTAAATAACGTCAGTTTTGAGGAGTCGGATGCCAGTCCAGCGAAAGCTTCTTATTGGGGGGTGTGGGGAAGTCAACTTTTGCGTGTGACCGATTGGAGTCCTACACTTGATGGGCAGGCAATGATGGCGTATCGCCATTGGGAACTTGCCGGGGATCACACGGCTAGTTCTGGGATCTTTCAAGATGCCCATAATATTAGCGCTGGAAACCTCTACGAATTTACGATTGCTGGATTTGCTGATCAGCCTGATTGGGGCGACCTCGATGGACGTATTGAGGTTCGGCTCGAAGCGACTGTAGACGGAAAGCAAGTATACTTGAACAAAGAGTCGGTTCCCTTCGTATCTTTCCTCGAAGAGTGGCGTTCGATCACTGTTCAAGGCTTAGCTCCAGTTGATAATTTACGTGTAGTGGTCGAGTTCTTTCCGTCCGCTTCTACAAACCGAGGAGGTGCTCTGAAGCTAGACCTCACCGCACTAATTCGTGTTGAGCAATAATTGCTATATTAACCCAAAACAAAGGATACAATGAAAAGAAAAATGATATACCTCCTCGCGACCATTGCGCCGCTCGTCTCTAGTTACGGCCAAGAGTTATTAACAGACGCTGGTTTCGAAGATACCGATCTTGTGACAGGTGGGATTCAAAACGCATGGGGTAACTTTGGTGCTTCCGGTTTCAATGATTTCTTTGGTCCCAATGCGCATGCTAGCTTTTTTGCGGACACTTTCGGTAACTTTGGCGGTGTTTTCCAAATCGGAATCGCGGCAACTGAGGGCCTTGAATATACTTTCAATCTAACTGATTTCTTCGTCGAAAATAATTTTGGAGGGACGCTATCCGTTGCTCTCGAATTCTATGAAGGCGACGATTCGACTCAGGTTGGCTCGGCCACCACTCTTGATTTGAGTTTGGTGGCAGCCGATGCTGCACCGCTAGCAGGAACTTTGTTTGTGAATGCAATCGCTCCGGTTGGTGCGTCGTTTGTGCGCCCGCTCATCTCTTTTGCTGACGCGACTGGCGTAGGAGCCGGTTCTGAGAACTTCTTTGTTTTCGATGCTTCGTTGACTGCTGTTCCAGAGCCTTCTTCGATGGCTTTGCTCTTTGGTGTTGCGAGCCTCGCTTTCGTTGCAACGCGTCGTCGTCAGTAGCTGGAAGTAAACCGGAGCAGATGATCGATTTTAAACGACTAAAGGCACATTATAAACATGGCTGGCTAGCATTGCCAGTTGCGTTTCGAATGATGACCTTGGGGGCCATCATCTGCTCCGTTTTTTTTGCATGGAAGCAAAGAGATGCTTCAGCATCGTCGGAACTGTGGCTTTTTTCACCGCAACACCGTACGCTCTATGAGCCTCAGGTTGAAATTTGGAATCGTGCGAATCCTGATAAGCCGTATCAAGTATCGCTCTTGAGCCAGCATGCTTTAGAGCGGCGTTTACTCTCTGGTTTTTTCTCAGACATCCCAGTCGCTAATCTAGTAGAGGTTGTTAGGGAAATGGCACCGAAGACGTTCGCATGCCCATTAGACAAAATCGGTTTCGTCGATTTGACGGATCGTATCCGTGAAGAGGGGATTGACCAGTTGATCGCTCCTGCTGCATTCAGCCCGTGGACTTCGCGTGGGCGTATATTTGGACTGCCGCATGACATGCACACGGTGGCTTTAGCCTACCGCGCCGATATAATTGAAGGCGCAGGCATTGATTTGAGCAGCGTTGAAACGTGGGATGATCTGTTTGAAGCGCTCGCACCGCTCCAGGAAAATACAGGTAGTGAGAATGAGCAGGTATATGCTCTGAATTTTTCATTAAACGACGGCGCACTGGTCGAGGCGATCTTCCTTCAGGCAGGTGGGCGCTTTTTTGATGCAAACGAACGCCCGACCATGAATACAGCGCTACACGCTGAGATTATGGGTCGCTTAGTCGGCTGGGTGGATGGACCTGGTCGGGTCGCAATCGCGGCACCTGAGTTTAGAGCTTCGGGTAACTTTTTGAAGTTAGAAGGGCTTGTATTGACGAATCTAATGCCTGATTGGCTTTGCTCGGTTTGGAAGAAAGATCTGCCGCAACTTGGAGGCAAGTTGAAGCTTATGCCACTGCCTGCATGGGATAGAGGAGGTCGCCGAACGACAGTGATTGGTGGAACCATGATGGGTGTAACGAAAAGTAGTGGAGATTTTGAAAATAGTTGGGCACTCGCAAAGCAACTGTATCTTTCCGAAGACGTTGCCGTAGAAATGTATCGAGCAACGGACATTGTGACGCCGATTTCGGAGCACTGGGATCATCCGGTCTTTATTGAACCCGATCCATATTTTTCGAATCAGCGTAAGGCGCAATTCTACATCGATCGCGTTTCTGAGATGCCCAGTCGAACTGCATCACCGTATAATAATTTTGCGAAAATCTGTTATCAAAATGCGTTACTTCAATTACGCGATTACGCTCGTGCGAATGATGTTTGGTCGGGACCACGCTTATTTGAAAAAGCCATTAATTTACTTGGCGAGCAACAGCGTATCATCGAGCGGCAAATGTCGCGCAACGCCTTTCTTGACGAATCATGAGCGCACGATCTTCAATCTTTTCAGTCGATCAGTCGAAGGCTCCATACCTTTTTTTAGCACCGTTTCTTCTATTATTCATCGGCTTTACAGTCTATCCACTCGCTAAGGCGATATTGCTTTCGTTTCAGCAAACCTATGGACCTGATGTCGCTGTTTACGTTGGCTTAGAAAATTTTAAATTTTTAATGAGTGATCCGCGTTTTTGGAAAGCACTCTCCAATACGACCTTCTACGCATTTGCTTCTGTCTTGATCCAGATGCCAGTTGCACTTGGCTTGGCGCTTTTACTGAACCACCCTCAAGTCAGAGCTAAAGCGATCTTTAGGCTCATCTTTTTCTCCCCTTCTTTAGTCGGCATCGTTTTTGTCGCGATGTTGTTCAGTTTAATTTTTGAGCAACGCACGGGACTACTGAACACAACACTCCACTCATTAGTCGGTTTTGATTTAGAGTTTCCATGGTTGGAGACCTATACCATGCCCGCCATGATTCTCGCGGGGCTATGGATGTATGCCGGGTTTAATATGATCTACTTTCTTGCGGCTCTGCAAAGTGTCGATAAGACGCTGCTAGAGGCTGCAGAGATTGATGGTGCGAGCGCGTGGCAGCGTTTTCGCCATGTAACCTTGCCGCATATTATGCCTGTGACGACCTTTGTGATTATTCTTTCGTTGATCGGAAGTTTTCAACTCTTTGAGTTGCCCTATATTTTGCTGGATGGACCCGGAAGTGAGGATCGGGGGCTCACCATCGTGATGTATCTTTTCCAGGCCGGTTTCGAAGTGGGAGATCTCGGACTTGCGAGCGCGATCGGCTGGATGCTCACACTTCTACTGCTCCTTTTGGGGCTAGTTCAACTCCGCTTAACGCAGAAACCCTAAGATGACTAAACGACATATAGATCCGAACAAAATGAGTATTTTGCGCCTGAGTGCTTTGCACGTCGTTCTATTAGCATGTGCTGTGGTTACTCTGGTTCCGTTGATCTACATGATCTGTTCGAGTATCAAGCTGCAGAGTGACTTCTTTACCTCAAGGTTTTTGCCCGGCGGGGAAGGCTTTCTTGGTATTGCTTGGGATCGGCTCACGCTATCGCACTATGGTCGGTTGTTTACCCAGTTAGACTTCGTGCAGTTCATTCTGAATTCATTCTTCTACGCTGCGATGGCGAGTGTTCTAGCCACGCTTTTTTGTTCAATGGGCGGCTTCGCATTGGCCAAGTATCGCTTTCGAGGACGCAAGCTCATGGCTGGGTGTATCTTTTTTACCCTCATGATTCCCGGGCCATTATTACTCGCACCAGGGTATCAATGGCTGTTTCAATTAGGCCTGCTGGATTCATATGCAGGTTTAATCCTTCCAGGTGCTGCCACAGCCTTCGGTATTTTCCTCTTCCGCCAGAGTATGATCAATACGATTCCCGATGAGTTGCTTGAGGCGGCGAGGATGGATGGTTGTAATGAACTCGAGCTGTTTTTCTATGTTGTCGTTCCATTGGTCCGGCCAACTTTAGCAGCCTTTCTTCTGATATCGTTCCTTGGCGCGTGGAATAACTTTATACTTCCGCAGATTATTCTACAGAGTCCAGAGAAACAGACTTTGGCGGTAGCAATTGCCCAAATGAAAGGTCTCTACTCTCAAGATTACGGTATGCTTATGGCAGGAACTTTCATCTCCATCTTACCTGTGGTTGTGCTTTTCCTGTTCCTTCAAAAAGAGTTTATCTCCGGCCTCACTTCGGGTGCGGTCAAAGGCTGAATTTACAATAAATAGAATATACAAAAATATGCAGAAATACTACATCACCGCAGAAAATACGGACTTACGTTTGAGCCGAGTTGAGCCTAGCGAGATTAAGCAGAATACTGAGACTCATGACGCGCGTATTTGCTTACACCGCGATCATCTCTTTCAAGAGCACATTGGCATCGGAGGTGCGTTCACTGACGCCGCTGCCGTTAATTTCAATAAACTCGATGAAGCGAAGCAGGCCGAGGTGCTCAAGGCTTACTTCGATAAAGAAGAAGGCAACGCCTATACCTTCTGTCGCACGAATATTCACAGCTGTGATTTTTCACTCGGAAACTACGATTACTTAAGTGGCCAAGAAGATCCTGAGCTGAAAAGCTTTTCAGTGGATTGTGATAAAGAGCTCCGAATACCGCTTATTCAGAAAGCGATCAAACAGGCCGGCGGTCCGATTACAATGTTGGCATCTCCGTGGAGCCCGCCGGCATTCATGAAGGACACCAAGCGTATGAACCAAGGAGGTAAACTTCTACCCGAGTATCGCAGCGCATGGGCCGAGTATTACTGCAAGTTTATCGAAGCTTACACTGCTGAAGGGATTCCGATTTGGGGTATCAGTGTGCAGAACGAGCCTGAAGCCACACAGACTTGGGATTCTTGCATTTATTCTCCAGAAGAGGAGCGGGACTTTGTGCGCGATCACCTTGGTCCTGCTTTGGAGAAAAATGGCCTCGGCGATAAAAATATCGTGATATGGGATCACAATCGTGATCAAGTTTTCGAGCGTGCCAAGGCAGTGTTTGATGATCCAGAGGCTGCAAAATATGTATGGGGAACCGGCTTCCACTGGTATGACGGCGATCACTTTCAAAACCTCCAGCTCGCGCATGATGTTTGGCCAGACAAGCAGTTACTCTTTACCGAAGGTTGCCAAGAGGGCGGCACGCATGATGGTTCTTGGGCGCTCGGTGAGCGCTACGGGCATTCCATGATTAATGATTTCAATCGATGGACAACAGGGTGGATCGACTGGAATCTGCTACTTGATGAAAAGGGCGGCCCGAACCATGTGCATAATCTCTGTAGCGCGCCGATTCTCATTGATACTGAAACGGGCGAACTATCCTATCAGAATTCATATTACTATATTGGTCATTTTTCTCGATTTATTACGCCGGGTAGTCGTCGCCTCGCTATTTCGAGCAGTCGTGATAATCTACTAACCACAGCCTACTTGACGCCTAAAGGTGAAGTGGTGATGGTGATCATGAATCTCGATGATTGCGGCTATAGTTGCCATCTTACGGGCGATAGCGCGACTAAAGCTATCGAAGTGCCCGCGCATTCTATTCTCACAATAATCGAATCTTGATATGGCGGATGTTAAGCTAAAGTCTCTCGTTAAAGAGTATTCAGGTGAAAAAGGGACGGCTCCCTTTCTTGCTGTGAAGTCGATCGACCTCGATATACGAGATGGCGAGTTCATGGTATTCGTAGGTCCATCCGGTTGTGGTAAATCGACGACTTTACGAATGATTGCTGGCTTGGAATCGATAACTGGAGGCGAAATATACATCGGTGATCAGTGTGTGAACTCAGTGGCGCCCAAAGATCGAAATATTTCGATGGTATTTCAAAGTTATGCCCTCTATCCGCACAAGACTGTCTACGGAAACATGGCTTTTGGCCTTGAGATGATGGGAGTGGGGAAGGATGAAGTGCGTAAGCGCGTTGATGCGGTCGCAGAAAGCCTAGGTCTCGAATCGATGTTAGAGCGTAAGCCTGCGGCACTTTCAGGCGGGCAACGCCAAAGAGTGGCCCTTGGGCGTGCGATTGTGCGTCAGCCAAAAGTGTTTTTGTTTGATGAGCCACTTTCCAACTTAGATGCCAAAATGCGGGTTTCGACACGGCTCGAAATTTCTAATCTGCATAAGCGCCTTGGCTCAACAATGATCTACGTGACTCACGATCAAGTCGAGGCGATGACGATGGGTGACCGCATTTGCGTGATGAACGGAGGCGAAATTGTGCAAGTCGATGAGCCGCTAAAGCTCTTTAACGAGCCTGCTGATATGTTCGTTGCTGGATTCATCGGAAGCCCCGCGATGAACTTCATTAATGGCCAAATCGTGGAGGGTAATTCTGGGTTCAAATTCATCGAGGGAAATGAGGCAACAGATCGTCTTGAGGCGAACCTCGATTCGAATCTCGCTCAAAGACTTCGAGATTACGTAGGGAAGTCCATCGTTTTGGGCGTTCGGCCAGAGTCCATTGTCAATCCGGACTCGGTATTGCCCAATACTCCGGTCATTCCGATTAAGAGCTGCCTCAAGCTTGCGGAGCCCATGGGCACCGAAACATACTTCAATTTAGATACAGGTGCACACCGCTTTACGGCCCGGGTGAATAGCCAATACCAGTTTCCGCTGGAAAGCATCGTTGAACTTTGTATCAAGTCGGAGGAATTGCATTTCTTCGACCCCACAAGTAAGTTAGCCATACGTGGTGCTGCAGGAAACGGTCTGAACTCTTGATTTCCACTGATAGACGCGTGTCGACTTTTGAAGTTGTCCTCAATTTAGGCAGAACTTGGGAGGTTTTCTGTTAATTGATCGCTTGACAGATACACAGGAAGAAGGCTTTTTCCCCTTCTTTCCTCTTTTTAGGGATTGTTCTTTACATCAATTTATGTCGCATATTCGATCTCAGTTTAAACTGTTGTGTTGCGACACGAATTGATCGAAGCACACATAAGTATTTTTGCCAGAGTAGCTCAGTGGTAGAGCAGAGGACTCATAAGCCTTTGGTCGGCAGTTCAAATCTGCCCTTTGGCACCATTTTCAATTAAGCCCTTGGATTCATCCGAGGGCTTTTTTGTGCGGTGCAAGCGGTTTAAATCGCTTGTGCTCTGTGAAAAGCAAATGAATCCGCTTCTAGCTTCCTCTAATTAATCTCTACTGGTGCTTATTAACGGTTCACATTTTGAGATCTGTGCGTTCACTATGTTGATTATGTTTACTGGAATTGTTGAAGAAACGGGAACGGTTGTCTCTTTTGAGGAGCAAGCCAACAGCTGGCGATTAGTTTTGGCAGCTGAGGTGGTGACTAAGGGGCTACAGATGGGCGACAGTGTTGCCGTGAATGGTTGCTGCCTAACTGCGGTCGCCTTTACCGAATCTGAGGTCGAGTTCGACTTACTTGGTGAGACGAAGCGATTGACTTCGATTGATGGCGTCGGCCCCGGCGGTAAGGTCAACTTAGAACGGGCATTGCTTCCATCGACTCGGATGGGAGGTCACTTCGTTTCGGGCCATGTTGATGGCACAGGTGTGATCGAGGCGATTGAGCCACGAGGTAAGGATTTCTTTTTTCGGATCAAGCCGGATGCAGACAAATTGAAGTATATTGTTAGTAAAGGCTGCATTACGGTGGATGGTATTTCGCTTACAGTGTCGGAAGTGGATGAAACTGGCTTTGCGATTTGGTTGATTCCGCATACGATGGAAGTGACCAATTTGCATACAAAGCAGGTGGGCGATCGTGTTAATCTGGAATACGATTTGATCGCCAAGTACGTGGAAAAGCTCAGTGCGAACGTTGAGCGTTCGACGTTCCCATCCATGTAACCTACATGCATTTTAGGCTTTAACATTTGAAAGCCTTTGTTCCTATAGCGTCATGAATTTACTGACCCCAGAAATCCGTTCACAGATCCAAGAACTGACGCGCCGCGCAGGTCATATTTGGAGGTATCTTTGACGGAGATACGAAGACAGCTCGTATAGCAGAGCTAGAAGCTATGATGTCAGAGTCTAGCTTCTGGGATGACCAGACAGCGGCTCAGAAAGTTATCAGCGAAGCAAATCGTCTAAAAAATACGGTCAATCCATCAGCTGCCTTCAATGCGGAGATAGCCGACATGGAGGCGATGATTGAACTTGTTGATGAGATGGAAGGTGATCCGGATCAAGAGACCTATCAGCAAGAAGTCATCGACACTTTAAATCGTTTACTGTCGAAACTCGATCAATTGGAGCTGGCTTCCTTTCTCAGTGGGCCGAACGACGGGTGCAATGCCTTGTTGACGGTGAACTCCGGTGCCGGTGGAACGGAATCCTGTGATTGGGCGGATATGCTCTTCCGTATGTATTCCCGTTGGGGTGAGCGCGCAGGTTTTAAAGTAGAGGTGCTCGACATGATGGCAGGTGAAGAGGCGGGCATCAATTCCGCGACTATTCGTATCGAAGGTCCAAATGCCTTCGGCTATGCGAAGGCTGAGCGTGGTGTGCACCGTCTTGTGCGGATCAGCCCCTTTGATTCACAAGCGCGCCGTCATACTTCATTTTCTTCGGTTGATGTGATCGCGGAACTTGAGGACGATGCTGAGATCGAGATCGACCCTTCGGATATTCGCACCGATGTCTATCGAGCCAGCGGAAAGGGTGGACAGCACGTGAATCGAACCGAGTCTGCCGTTCGTCTGACACATATTCCTTCTGGAATTGTGGTGACTTGCCAAAATGATCGCTCGCAAATTAAAAATAAATCCACCGCGATGAAGACTTTGAAGTCTCGCCTCTATGAAAAGCAAGAGGACGAGAAACGCAGCGAAATGGAGAAATTCTACGGCGATAAGGGCGACATTGCTTGGGGCAACCAGATTCGTTCCTATGTGTTTCAGCCTTATCAAATGGTCAAAGATTTACGCACTGGTCACGAAACGGGTAATGTGCAAGCAGTGATGGACGGCGAGTTGGATCCCTTCGTTCATGCATGGCTACGAGCAGGTGGTCCGACCTCGCGGAGAGCGGCTGCCGATCGCGATGAAGGATAGTGAATTAAAGTCACCTGTTCGATGTAGGATTGAACTGATTCGGGCTTGTGCTCTGGAGGCGCGAGGCAAGCTCGCACGCCACGTTCAGCTGAGCCGTTCGAGAATGAGCAGTGGCGTCTGAGCTTGCTCAGACCCTCTTATGCTCTGCCAGCGCGAACCAGCTCGTAAGTCGCAAATTCTGATAATCACGTGCTGTGTCTTGACGTGTTTATTGTCCTGCACGATTAATAGGCGCATCTGAATATGAGCGAATCCATTAATAGTACGAACGGTCTCAGTTATGAGGATGCCCTCAAAGCATTTTCTGATCAGAGCCTGTTCGAGAATAAGACTTGGCGCTATTCACCCGAAGCGTACCCACTTTCGGCTGAGCAGGTGACCGAGATTCGTTTGATTGGCCAAGCATGTTACGATTTTTATCGTGCTCAAGAAGCGCTTTATCTGAAATCAGTAGAAGGCAAAAATCTGCTTCGTAATCGTGCGCTTAAAGCACCTTGGGTTGCGGAGTATTTAGATCGTGGTAAGCCGCAAGCGCTGATCGAGCACGCTCGCGCAAAAGCACTGCGTGGCACCACGCCTATGGTGATTCGGCCTGATCTGTTGATTACTGAAAATGGCTTTGCCATGACGGAGATCGATTCCGTTCCGGGCGGTATTGGATTAACGGCATTTTTAAATCGTCTCTACGCTCCGGTTCATGGCGACGATTTGATCGGGGCTGGCACTGAAGACATGATTGAAGCTTTCTATGTGGCGTTGTGCACACGTGCTCCAGCGATGACTGCACCGTATGTCGCCCTTGTTGTCAGCGATGAAGCGGCTACATACCGACCGGAGATGGAGTGGGTTGCTTCGCAGCTGCGTTTACGTGGTCGTCGTGTGCATGTGTTTCACCCAGATGATGTCATGCCCCTTGGTGATACAATTTGCGTGAGCACAGATGGTGATCCACAACAGGTGGACGTGATGTATCGCTTCTGGGAGCTGTTCGATCTTGCGAATGTTTCAATTGCAGATTTTCTACTTAAAGCACGTGCCGAAGCGCAGCTGAGCCTGACGCCGCCGATGCGTCCATTCCAAGAAGAGAAGCTGAGCTTGGCGCTGTTCCATCATCATGCGCTTGAGGATTACTGGAAGGAAAGTTTACCTAAGCAATCATTGCGTGTATTGAAAAAAGTAATACCGCAAACGTGGATTATGGATCCCGTGGATTTGCCGCCAAGTGCGGTGCTTGATGCTCCTTATATTGGAGGTAAACCAATCACGAGTTGGTCTGAGCTGATGAGTGCTAGTAAGAAAGAGCGTAATTTGATAATTAAAATCAGTGGATTTCACGAGAGCGCATGGGGAGCGCGCAGTGTGACGCTGGGCAGTGACTCTTCTCGGACGGATTGGGAAGCGGCAATTGAGCAGGCGATGACTATGGCGGATACTTCTCTGCATATTTTGCAGGTTTATGAGAAACCAATGCGATTAAGGCATCCCGTCTACTCACCTGACGGAACAGAAACATATTCAATGGAAGGCCGGATGCGCCTTTGCCCCTATTATTTTGTGGATGAAAGTGTCCAACGTGCTCATTTACACGGGGTTTTGGCAACTTTATGTCCGGCAGATAAGAAAATTATCCATGGGATGAAGGATGCTGCTCTGATTCCCTGTGTCGCCTCTACGTAGGTGCCATTTAGTATTATAGGTGCTAATGCTTCGGGATTCTACTGTTAAATAAAGGCAGATTTTACTCATAATCGGCGTCAATCATGCTTTCTGCTTCACTAGAGGGAAGAATACACTATGCATATTCGCTTCTGGTGGGTCTCCCCGGCGTCGGAAATTAACAAATATCAGCCTTTATTATGACACAAACAGCTACAAAGCCTAAGAAAACAGCACCTAAGAAGGCCGCTGCTAAAAAAGCATCCACTCCAAAGAGTGCTGCTAAATCGTTTCGTTTTGAAGTCGATTCGACCAAGGAATCGATGAAAACCTCCATTTTAAACCATCTTCGCTATACGTTGGCACGCCACCAGGGCAGTGCGACCAAGGACGAGTGGTGGACCGCGACCTGCCTGGCAGTGCGTGATCGCCTCCTTGAGCGCTTCATGAAGACTCAAGAAGTGCACCATGAGAAAAAAGTGCGCCGAGCATATTACTTGAGCCTCGAATATTTGATGGGGCGCTTGCTCGTCAACAACCTCCATAATGCCGGTCTCTTTACGCAAACTCGCGACGCACTCACTGAACTCGGCCAAGATTTTACACAGATTGCTGATGAAGAGGCGGACATGGGGCTCGGTAACGGTGGCTTAGGTCGTCTAGCGGCGTGTTTCCTTGATTCGCTTGCAACACTTGACCTTCCGGCGATCGGTTATGGTATCCATTATGAATTTGGCCTTTTCCGCCAAGAGTTTAAGGATGGCCATCAAATCGAGCACCCAGACGTTTGGATGGAAAAAGGTTGCCCATGGGAAGTCATGCGCCCGAATTTTGCGCAAAAAGTCCAACTCTTTGGTCGTGTAGAGCACCAAATGGATAGCAAGGGCGTTTTCAAGCCGAAGTGGGTTGATTACAAGACTATCGAAGGCGTGCCTTACGATATCGGTATTGTCGGTTATGGCGGTGAGACAGTTAATTTCCTTCGTCTTTGGGATTCTAAGTCAACGCACGAGTTTGACTTAGATGTTTTCAACGAAGGTGGCTATGTTGAAGCAGTTCGTGATAAAGCAATGGGAGAAACGATTTCCAAGGTTTTATATCCAAATGACTCTACCGAAAATGGTAAGGAGCTTCGTCTGATTCAACAGTATTTCTTCGTTACCTGTTCGCTGAAAGACATTATTCGCCGCTACCTCACTAGTCACAGCGATTGGTCAGAATTCTCGGACTATAATGTGCTTCAGCTGAACGATACGCACCCTGCAGTTGCGATTCCTGAATTGATGCGTTTGTTCATCGATGAGTATGGCCTTGAGTGGGATGCTGCGTGGGAGATTACACGTGAATCTTGCAACTATACAAATCACACGCTTCTTCCGGAAGCGTTGGAGAAGTGGAGTGTGCCTCTTTTTGAGAAGGTATTACCCCGTCACTTGGAAATCATTTTCGAAATCAATTCACGCTTCTTAGAAGGTGAAGTTGAAGCAAAGTGGCCTGGTGACAATGCTAAGAAGGCAGAGCTTTCGATCATCGAAGAAGGCCATCCGAAGATGGTTCGCATGGCATACCTTTCTGTTGTGGGTTCAACTAAGGTGAATGGTGTGGCTGCCTTGCACACAGATCTTTTGAAGAAGAACCTCTTTGCAACATTCCACGAGTTGTATCCAAACAAGTTGATCAATATGACGAATGGCATCACGCCACGTCGTTGGTTACTTGCATGTAATCCAGGTTTGAGTGAGTTGATCACTGAGAAAGTCGGTGCAGACTGGCCGAAAGATCTCGATAAGTTACAAAGTATTTCGAAGTTCGCTGACGATGCGAAATTTCAAAAGCGCTTCATGGATATTAAGCGGGCGAATAAGCAAGCTTTTGCCGACTTTGTGCTCGCTGATTCCGGCACTGAAATTAGCCCAGATGCACTCTTTGATGTGCAAATCAAGCGTCTCCACGAATACAAGCGCCAGCACTTGAACTTGTTACACATTTTGACGCTCTACCGTCGACTATTGAATGATCCGGATTACGAAATGAATCCACGTGTATTCATCTTCGGTGCCAAAGCCGCTCCAGGTTATGCACTCGCGAAGAATATTATTCGTGCGATCAATAAAGTCGGTGAGAAGATCAACAACGATGATCGTATTAATGGTAAGCTTAAGGTCGTCTTCCCGCAAAACTATCGTATCACGATGGCCGAGAAGATGATTCCAGCAGCAGACCTTTCCGAACAAATCTCGACTGCTGGTAAGGAAGCATCAGGCACAGGTAACATGAAGCTCGCCCTGAATGGCGCGTTGACTATCGGTACACTGGACGGTGCTAATGTTGAAATTGGCGAAGAAGTCGGCGACGATAACATCTTCATCTTCGGCAACACTGTTGAGCAAGTAGATGAAATTAATGCACATGGCTACAATCCATACGATTACTACAACAGTAATTGGGAGCTTAAGGCTGTCATCGATTGGTTGCGTTCGGACTACTTCACCCCAGGTGAAAGCGATGCGTTTGCACCGCTTTGCAGCAGCTGGCTCGAAGGTGGCGATCCATATCTCTGCTTGGCTGATTACGCCGATTACATTCGCTCACAAGAAGAAGTAGATAAAGCATTCGGCGACAAAAAACGCTGGGCGAAGATGGCGATCATGAACACGGCTCGCGTCGGTAAGTTCTCCTCTGATCGCACTATCAGCGAATACGCGACGCAGATCTGGAAGCTAAAGCCAGTCAAAGTCGGGAAGTAATCGATTCAATAAGTTTAATCAAAGGGCGTGCCGAAAGGTGCGCCCTTTTTGCGTTCTGTTGTAGGGGGTGTGCTCGGAGACTTATTTACTGGATTATCATTAGTGCAATTCTAAATGGTTTAGGAGTGCGGAGTATTGATTGTATTGTGTCGAGGTCGGCTGCCTTATATCACTAGTTCATTGTTACGCGCATAGAAACCCAAGACGAGTATATGAGTGAATTGTTCTTCGCTGATTACGCTTTCAATTATTCATCGATGCGATGAGCTGTAATCATGACTATTGAGCCCGATACTTTTGTTGATCTTGCCACTGCACGCGGACCGATGCGTACGCATCTGTTTATCCCCACGGGGGAGGGGCAGCATCCTGCAGTGATCTTTTATTCGGAGATCTATCAGATGACCGGGCCGATTCGCCGAATGGCTTCCGCATTGGCTGGTCATGGTTATCTAGTCGCGGTGCCGGAAGTGTATCACGAGTTTGAGGAACCGGGTACGGTGTTGGCTTACGATGCCGAAGGCACTGAGCGCGGTAACGAACTGAAATTCACCAAGGAGGTCGTTTCCTCGGACGAAGATGCTGCAGTGCTTTCAAAATACCTAGCAGCGCACCCACGCAGCACTGGCAAGGTCGGCAGCTTTGGCGTCTGTCTCGGTGGACACCTCGCCGTGCGTGCGGGCTTTCAATCCGATGTCTCGGCGGTTGCTGCGTTTTATCCGACCGATATCCATTCCGGCACGCTCGGAGCCGGTAAGTGCGACGATACCTTAGCTCGATTCGAAGGTGTGAAGGCACCTTTCATGTTCGTCTGGGGGCGACAAGATCCGCACGTCCCGTTAGAAGGTCGTCGCAAAATTGCCGCCCGTTTGGAAGAAGTGGAAATGGATTATGAATGGCATGAATTCAACGCCGCCCATGCGTTTCTACGAGATGAAGGCCCGCGCTACAATCCTGCGGTGGCCCGAAACTGCCAATCACTCTTACTGTGTTTCTTTGACGAGAAACTTCGATAGCGGGTGATGGTGTATGTAGCCACAGAGACGGTTTTTACTCTGGATTTTTGGGCAGAATAATTATAGGCAGTTCCGAGCGAAGCGACATCATCCATAATTGCTGTTCAGATAAATCATTGAAGCCGATCTTTAGTAATGATTTCTACCTAGATCGATAAACCTACTTTGCGAAGCGAAGTGAGAATGTGGGTTCGGATTTATCTAATTCAGCGTTGTCGCCATATTCATCTTCATTGAGCTGATATGTGAATGGAAGTGAGCTCCCTCCCTTATCGGTCAAATCGATGCCGACGGAGTAGAGTATTGCTTGTTCTTTTGAATAGCGCATTGGTTCTCCATCAAATGGGTCTTTCGGGATAGCCGCGATATATTCGGGCACTAGAGAATCGAGCGTCTCGGGAAGCGCTCCGTTTACTTGATGATAAGCTCTTAAGGCAAAACTTAGTTGGACGGCCGCACTGGAACTTTGAAATAGTGCGATGCGATTCAAGATCGGTTCGTGGGCTGGTAGTAGGATTCCTAGGAGCATTTTGCCGATAATATTTGAGTCGACCATGTCGGAGCGGTTTCGCTTTTGAAACTGATTGTTCAGTTCGTTGGTATACTCAAGATTACGCGCCTGAACTGGTAGATTTGCCTGTCTGGCGATTTCAAGGTAACTCTTGAAGATTGAGTTTCTTGTTTGGGTTGGTCGATAGCATAAGGCGGCAAATCCTTTATATAGAATTTTAGTGATCCAGGATGGTTTCTCGTCCGTTGCTGTTAACGAAGCGATCTCTTGCATAGCTTGCGCGGGGTCAATGGCGATTTGATTGAGACAGTAGCTCGCAAATTGAAACTCCTGCTCGTAGGTTGCTCGAACTGCTCCGCCATAGACTTTATAGATGTCATAGGACTGTGCTGCTTGAATCCATTCTAGATCTGAAAGTTCTGCGTCACTAATAAATCTAAATAGTTCTTTTTCCAGCTCTCCGACTTGTGCGGCAGATACTAAAAGGCAAATAAGTGGTCCTTCAGATTCTGCGTAAACTCTCAGTTGCTCTTGGATCCGCAACAGCTCGTTTAATGCCGCACTGTAGTTTTCTTTGATTTGAATGAGGCGAGCATTAAGGATTTGCAGGTGGATGTAATTTCTTAAAAATTGGATTTCAGGGATCAACGTTTCTGGATTAGCTTCTTGGTCGAATTTGAAAACGGGGCGGCTAAACGTGGGCTCTAGACCTTCTGTTAAGCTTACGTTCTGCTCTAATACTTCTTCAATTTTAGTAGGGTCCCATTGGTCCCTAGGTTGAGCTCGAAGTTCTTCGATTAAGTCGTGGTCTATCTCGTCTGTGTAGTTCTCTGAAAAAGATCGCATCAAAGAGTAGCCGTTAATACTCGGATCGGTGGTGGGTATTTCGACAGCAAGCTCGCTATAATCGAGCGGGGCTTCATCTTTGATCATCAACAAGCGTATTGCAGTGAACGCCGCTAATGCTGCTATTATTAGAAACAGTGAGCCAAGAATAAGTAGTGATCGTTTTAAAAAGCGAGGCATGGGTTTTGATTCTTGATGGAGGATTGACTTTGGCAATATTCTACAGGTCTTCTGATTATGATTCTCCAAGATGAGCAATGGTGTCCATTGCGATTTTACACTGATTTTATCTTACCTTCATGAGGTCGTCAGAGACGAAGGTCCACGCGACAATCGGGACGTCGTTTCTCTCTGTATGGATCGACTACTCCGTTTCTTTGGTGGGAAACTTCGGTAGATTACTATCAGGGGAGACGTTTTAGTGTTGAGATTGTAGGGGCGTAATTTGATGCGCCCGTCCACTAGGAGAGGTCTGCTTTAGGTTTTTCGATCGGGTGATTATCTCAAATGTAGCGTGCGAGTAAGCTCGCGCCTCCAGAGCATCGACTAAGGCGACCACTGGCTAACACGATGAGTGGGCGCGAGCAAGCTCGCACGCCACTGAAGACACTGTCATAATTCACCATTGAATGTTGGACGTTGAGCGTTCGACGTTCCCTCTGCTTCCTACTCAAAGTCCACCACTGGCGCGATTTCGGCTTCGCTGGTTGCTTCGAAATAAGCATCGCGTTTCTCCATACCCATCTTGTTGGCAATGAAGACTGCTGGGAACGTTCGAATCGTGGTATTGTAGGCCTGCACCGCCTCGTTGTAACGACGGCGCTCGACGGAAACACGGTTTTCAGTGCCGGCTAGTTCGTCCTGTAGACGAAGGAAGTTCACATTCGATTTCAGGTCAGGGTAGCGCTCTGAGATCACCATGAGTCGGCCCAGTGCAGCTTCGAGGCCGGTGGAAGCTTGTGCTTTTTCGCTCACGGATCCTGCCTTTGCCCATTGACTACGTAGGGCGGTCACTTCGGTCAGCACATCTTTTTCCTGCTTCGCAAAGCCTTTGACGGTATTTACTAGGTTTGGGATTAGGTCATAGCGGCGCTGTAATACGTTCTCTACCTGCGCCCAATTCGCGTCGACGGCTTCGTCTTGTGAGACGATGTCATTGTAGATTCCTTTGTAGTAGAATACGGCAATCAAAGCGATTAAGAGAATGGCGCCCACTCCGATGAGTGCGCCGATGAGACATCCGTTTTTTTCTTCCTTCATAATCGTGTATAAAAATTAAGACTGCGTATGTGCATCCACTTGGTCGAGGATCGACTCGATTTGTTCGAGATATTGGCCGAAGAGTTCCACGCAATTGTGTTGTTTGGCGAGTTTGGGATTTTGTTTGAGCTGTTGGATGGTTTCGAAGGCATCGAGTTTGATATTCAGATGCTCACTGAGTGCACGTGTCGCTTTTAATTTGTCCGCAGGTGGCGCGCTCTTGCTGCAAACGCGCAGTGCGCCACGGCAGACTGTTTGAAATGAGCTTAGCGAATCCACTAAGAGTTGTGGTAAGGCTTTCTCGGGTTTACGCATTTGCATGTAGCTTTGGCGGAGTTTCAAGAGTTTCGAGCGTAGCTCAAATTCCACTTGATGGCGTAAGTACTTATGATCGACCTCAATTGTGCGCACCGGATCATCACCTAGGAGCACGCGGTGCGCATCGACGATGTCAAGCATCTCCATTGGGAACACATCTACGGCATCTTTAAATCGCTGCGGTGTAAAACAGAGTGGGGCAGGGTTGCCTGCTTCCTGCCACTTGGCTGTTGCACTGCGGATAGCATCGAGATTCGCGACTGACCAGTCTGTTGCCAAGAGCAATACGTTATAATCGGAGTGACCTTCAATGTAATCACCTGCCGCTGAAGATCCAAAGAGCACCACAGCTTTTAATTGTTTGCCGAGTGCTTGTTTGAGAGAGTCTGAAAATGTTTCTGGTTTCATTATAAAATATCTTTTGTTCTGAATAAAATTACCAACCTCCGGAGGCACCACCGCCCCCGCTGCTGCCACCACCGAAGCCGCCAAAGCCACTTCCGCTGAAACCGCCACTTGAGCCACCGCCGCCAGATCCGCCTATATACCAGCCTCCACGACTGCGGCGACCATAGCTGCCGCCACCCCAGTCGTCATCGTCACCGTTATAGCTGCGTCGGATGATATTAATGACATAAGCGGCAATCACTAAAAAAATGAAGAACGTGGCCCAACCATCATCATTCATTTTGGACTTACGCTTGGGTTTATTAGGTTTTGTGGCGACTTCCACGCCGTAATGATTCGCGATGAGGTTTGCCAGCTTGAGTGCGCCCGATTCCACGCCAGTTTCGAACTGACCTCTCTTGAAGTTTGCTAAGACATAGTCGTCACGAATCTGACCGGCTAGACCATCTGGAATGGTGCCTTCTAGGCCATAGCCAACTTCAATTCGCATTTTTCGCTCTTTAACTGCGACTAGAAGCATGACGCCATTATCTTTTTTTGCGTCACCTACGCCCCACTTTTCAAAAAGACGATTCGTGAAGTCATCGATTTGTCCACCTTCCATTGAAGGTAGTGTGACTACAACCAGTGCTGCACCGGTATCAGTTGCGAGTTTGTCTAAAACTTTGGTTCTTCACGGAATTGCGTTCAGAGCACGAGCTAAGTCCTTGATCTATAGTGCCTAGTGGGATTCCAAAGATTACAGCTTTGTTGCGTTCTGAAATGAGCGTGTAAAGAGACTTCGCTGAAAGGTTGAATAGGTGCTGGTTGCCTACTTCCATTCAGGTTTTTCGACGACAAAAACAAAAGCTATGACAACC
>JAYJMI010022232.1:0-23453 GCA_036873855.1 Sarsia tubulosa
TCCATCTTAAAATCTACGATCTGCCTAATCTTCAAACTAGAAAATATCTATAGGAAAACGCACTTCCGTGAAGAACCAAATAAAACAACTAGTGAAATCAATAAAGCTGGCAAGTTGCGCCATGCTTTTTTCTGCAGCTACGCTGACTAATCAAGCAGAAGCGACTGAACCAGCAGACTGGATGTCTGGAGAATTCGGCGTCAGTTGGCGTATTAGTCCAGATATATCTAAGCTAGGCAGTTGGGATCCAGTGGCGATTGCCGACCAAGTCGAAAGTATGCCTGGTGTGAAATATGTTCTCTTTAATATTTCTAAGGGAGCCTATGGTGATCAATACATTTCCTATCACCCGGTGTTATGGTCGCTCAATCCTCATAAAAGACCGACACCGGGAGCAGGTGCTCGTGATGTATTCGAATTACTAGCACAAGAGTTCCAATCAAGAGGGATTAAAGTCATCGCCTACATCGCTTGCCAAGGACCAGCTATGTTAAAGGCAGGTGCGGCGGCAGCTTATGACAAGCCAGCGGGTCAGGTAAGCTCTCAAGCGATGAATAACTGGGCTGCCCATGTACAGAGTACCTATGCTAATACTACAGATGCTACATATAAGCAAGCTTTTGGCGAAATTATATTCGAAGAATATGCATCACGCTATGGCACCTTGATTGATGGTTGGTGGCTTGATAACGGAAGTGATTATTACGATGCACAACAGTTGTTCGATATTGCGAGAATATATAACCCGAATTCCGTTCTCGCCTCGAATGGACATAAAAGCTATATGAGTTACCGGAACGGTCATCCATTGCCTCTTAATGGTGTGAACGGTCTGCCGCCGAGTCAGCCTGCTAACGAAGCATATCTACTTTCGCCTATTGAGGCTACAACGGATGGTCTTATTATAGAAGGTACTGGTGAGAAAACGCTGGGGCATATGTATATGCCCGCACAGGAACTCTGGAACAGTGGAGCTTTGGCTTGGGACGGTGCTGATGAAGCTACGGGCATCGATTGGAAGTCGCGTTGCTTGGCTGCTGGTGGAGCATGGACCTGGAATCTCGATGTTGTAGATAACCAAGGGTTGCTCAGAGCAGATGCAGTGAATATGATCCAGGATATTATTGCGGCACTTCCAGCAAGCAACTCCTACCCATTGGTTCAGATTCGCAAAAGAAACGCTTTAAGTTACTGCCTGAATGGTGGCGGTGCCGCTCCCTTTCCAACCCAAAATGTGAAGCTGTCGACTTATAGTCCAGACCACGTTGCAATGACATGGGAAGAGATTGATCGTGGCAATGGCTTCTACTCTTACCAGAGAGTCGGCACAAATTACTCAATAGACGGCGGTAACTCTGGTATTAACGGGCAAAACGTTTATCTGTGGCCAACAGATGCGACTAATTATAACCAGCAATGGCAAAAAGTGTCTACGGACAATGGCTTTGTTAAGTTAAAGAAACGCAACGCAGCTTTCGGTATTAATGGCGGAAATGGCGGAGCCAATCTACAAAATGTTAATCTCTACAACTCTGGAAATAATAGCCATAATCTTCAATGGGAAATTGAGTATCGTTAAGATATAGCTAACAGATACAATTCAGACTCCTCCTTCTCATAGTTTTGTGAAAGGGGAGTTTTTTTTGCGGATACTCCTGTTCTCATCCAGCAGCACTTTACTGAGGCTTAGTCAATGGAACGCTGACGTATGGTAGAGCCTACCCATTCCTTAATCAAGCCTTCGGCAGAAAACGTTTCAGCAAACTAGCTAGGCGATCGAACTCTTCGAATTTAAAGAAATAAAGTAACCCAAAATAAAGTGCGACTCCCCCCGGCACAAGGATGCCCACGGCAACCAGCGCATACAGCTTACCGACGAGCGCAAAACTGTCGACCACCAGTAGACCCGCGACACAGCCAACGCCCATGAGTGCACCTGCTGACAAGATCTTCAACAGTGCTGGGCGTAGCCATTTAAATGCGATCGCATCGCGGCTTTTGGATAATGCCGACCACAACATGACCGCTTGAACCAACGCAGCGATCACGTTTGCTGCGGCCAGTCCACTGGCCCCGAAAAATTGCATCAGCACCACTCCAGCCAAGGCATTGACCAGTAAGCAAACACCTGCCACACGGACCGGTGTCTTCATGTCTTTCCCAGCATGTAAACCACGAGTCGCAAAGGTGGCTGCGGAATAGAACGGCAACCCAATGCCATAAATCGCAATCAAAGGAATCGTGGCAAGGACATCTGCACGATCAAAAGCGCCCCACTGAAAGAGCAATTCCAGGATAGGCTCACCAAGCACACAGAGGCCTACGCCTGCGGGAACCGAAATACCAATCACTAAGCGCATACCTTGCATAAAGGCGTTCGAAAAATCGGCGGTATTACCCGCCGATAAGGCTTTTGCCATGAGTGGAAAAAATACGGTTGCGACCGCTATCGTAAAGATGCCCAGAGGTAATTCCATTAGCCGGCTCGCGAGATACAGAACCGAAACCGCAGAATCATCCAAGGTGTAGGCAAGCAAACGAGAGACTAATATATTGACCTGCAAAATAGCAGCGCCCATCAAGCCCGGCACAAACAGCTGCCACAGCTCAGACATCGCTGACGTGCGAACGAAGGTAAACTGCGGACGCCAGCCTTGACGAAGCAAATCCCAAACGGGGGCCGCGAGTTGCAGCAAACCGCCAAGTAATACACCGCCGCACAGCCAATAGACCAAACGTGCCGTCTCAGCCTCAAGCCATAAACCCGCGGCAACGGCAGCAATCATCGCTAGATTGAGCAAAATCGGGGTCGCCGCTGCGACTGCAAAGCGGCCAAGTAAATTCAGCCCAGCGGATACAATCGCCGCCAAACAGATAAAAATCATGTAGGGCAACAGCACCACAGCCAGTTCGGAGCCGAGCGCCCAGCGCTCAGAAAGCAGCTCACTACGCGCCAAAAAAACAAAAATAGCACAGCCAGCAGTGACGAGCACCACCAAGCAGATCAGTAAACGCAGCAAGACCTGATTCAAAAAGGCAAAGGCTCCCTCACGCCCATCGCGCTCTAAAACATCGGAAAAGACTGGCACGATCGCAGAGGTTAATGCCCCCTCGCCCAACAAACGTCGAAATAAATTCGGCAAGGTAAACGCCAAAATGAAGGCAGAATTCCACAAACTCGCCCCCAAAGCCGCAAAAATCAGAATATCGCGTAATAAGCCAAGCACACGCGAGCCCACTGTCGAGAGGCTGACAATGGCGATGTTCTTAAGTTTATTAGGCATAAAACAATTATTTACAGAGAATTCTGCGAGTTCATAAGAAACTACTTGGGAAAAAACTTTGGCAATTGTATATTTCGTACTCTATGTGGATGCTGCTCCCATTAATTCAATTTTACCCTCAATAGATTAACCTCCTAAATACATTTTTATCATGCCACTCATTTCAAAACTAGCTGAACGCCTCAAACGCCACCCTAAACGCGTTGTCTTCCCTGAAGGCAGCGATCCACGTATCTTGCAAGCCGCACGCAAATTTGCCACTCGCGGATTGGGAGTTCCCATTTTACTGGGCGACCGCGCGAAGATTAAGGAAAACGCTGAAAAACTAGACATTAGCCTAGAGCATATCCGCGTCATCGAGCCACGCCGTAGTAGTGAGTGGGATGGTTTTGTCACTAAATTCCAAGGCTTACGTCGCTTTAAGAAGATGAATGACAAGGAAGCGGAAACCTACCTAGAAAATCCGAACTACTTCGCCACCATGATGTTGGCGAGCGGACAAGCAGATGCCATCGTCTCGGGTGCCACTTCCTCTGCTTCGAGCGCCCTACGACCACTCTTGCAGATCATTCCGTTGCACAAAGACGTGGCGAGTATGTCTTCGCTCAACATTTTCGACCTAGAGGATCCTAAGACTGGTAAAGACCGCGAACTCTTCCTTGCAGACTGCGCCGTGATCCCCGAGCCAACGAGCGAACAACTCTGCGACATTGCCTTAACAACCGCCGCAATGCGCTACCACTTGACCAACTCGACACCACGTGTTGCACTACTCAGCTACTCAAGTAAGAGTGTTTCCAGCAAGAATCCGACTATTGCCAAGATGAAAGCCGCCGCAGTGCTCGCTCGTAAGAAAGCAAAGGAACTAGGCATCCCAATGGAAATCGACGGTGAGCTGCAAGTCGACGCGGCACTCGATGCAGTGGTGGCGAAGACCAAGCAAATTGATGGGCCAGTCGCTGGTCGCGCCAATGTGCTCATCTTCCCAGATCTACACGCTGCGAATATTGCGTCTAAGCTCATCGATGTCCTCACTCGTGCACGCAACTACGGTCCTATTTTGACTGGGCTCAATAAGCCAGCAGCTGAAATCAGCCGCGGCGCCAGTGCCAGTGATATTTTTGGCACTGCCGTGATGGTCGCTTCGCAAGCAATCGACCACAAGCTCCTCTACCCAACCGATGGCGAGGAACTCAACGAAGACGTCACGAAAATCGATTAATTCCTACTGCGCTGCACAACACTCGCTATGGTTAAGACTGACAAGCCCTTCACGGAACCGGATGACGATGAAATCCTGACCAAGCCTCGTAATAAATCGACGAAGCGCATCTTCATCGCGGCGACGCGTATGAATGATGGCAAAACCACGACCAGTCTCGCCCTTTTTTCTGCGCTACGCACCCTAACTAAACGTGTTGGGTTCATTAAGCCGGTCGGTCAACGCTGTGTAGAATTCGAAGGACACCAGATCGACGAAGACTCCGTGCTTCTCAATCAAATTTTCGACGTGGAAACGCCCATCCACGCGATGAGCCCAATTGCGATACATCACAACTTTACGCGTGATTTTTTAGACAGTCCAAATCAAAGCCATGCACAACTCGTCGATAAAATGTGTCGCGCTTTCGACCGCGCTGCTTACCAAAATGAATATATCATAATCGAAGGCACTGGGCACGCTGGTGTAGGGTCCGTCTTCAATCTCTCAAATGCGGATGTCGCACGTCACTTAAATGCTAAAGTAATTATTGTTGCACGTGGCGGAATCGGCCGCCCAATCGACGAAATTGCCATGAATAAGGCCTTATTCGACCAAGCTGGAGTCGAAGTGATTGGTGCCATAATCAATAAAGTCGAACCAGATAAACTCGAAATGGTCGACCAATACTGCCGTATCGCACTTGAACGTATGGGAACATCGTTGCTTGGTTGCATCCCAATCGAGCACAAACTGACACGCCCCAATCTCAACCAAATCGCCAAAGAAGTGAATGGCCGTTGGCTAAATGGCCGTGAAGAAGGCAGCCAAGAACGCGTCGATAAAGTGATCATTGGTGCAATGGCGGCCAAGGGGTTAGTCGATTTACTACAGCCCGGCGTCTTGATCGTCGCACCTGGTGACCGTGAAGACATCATTCTCGCCGCGATCGCCGCAGAAGGTATCGCAGGCAAACGTATGCTGTCGGGACTCATTCTCACGAGGAATGTGAAGCCACACCCTCAGTTAATGGATATGATTTCAAAGACCCGCATTCCCGTGGTCATCTGTGAAGATGAAAGCTACGGCGTTGCCTCGAAAATCAATAACATGACGGTAAAAACTCAGCCGACCGACGCAGACAAAATTCCAATCATTAAAGATCTCATTACCAAGAACATTGATATCGACGTCATCCGCGATGCATTCAGAGCAGATGATTAAGCGATTAGCGCACCTTAGATTTTAAGACCATGGCAAATACGACCCAAGAACCGACTTTTGAAGAAGCCTTAGTACGCCTAGAAGGCATTATCGAATCAATGGAAAGTGGTGAAATCGCTTTAGCCGATCTAGTTGCGAAGTTCGAAGAAGGCTCTAAGTTGCTGAAAACATGCCAAGCGCAGTTAAAAGAAGCCGAAATCAAAATCGAAAAGCTAAATATTAAAACTGGTGAAGTGGAAGCCTTCGACGACGATTCTGTCGACGAATAAACCACTCCTTACAGCCGCCGCGCACCACTCAATTTATACAACCTCTTAGAAATGTCTCTACTCGAGAATATTCACTCTCCAGCAGATGTTAAAGCACTGCCGGAAGACTCTCTACCGCAACTCGCCGACGAAATTCGCCAGCGTATCATATCGGTAACTTCCCAAAATGGCGGCCACGTCGGACCCAATCTTGGTGTCGTTGAGCTATCCATCGCGCTCCATAGGGTCTTCCAGACGCCAAAGGATCGCTTTTGTTTCGATGTCGCCCACCAAGGCTATGTCCACAAACTACTCACTGGCCGTAATGATGAGCGGTTCGACAAACTTCGCTTAGACGAAGGGCTCAGTGGTTTCCTTAACCGTGAAGAAAGCGAACACGATGCCTTCGGTGCAGGTCACGCAGGCACCGCATTGTCCGCAGCACTCGGCATGGCTGCCGCACGCGATAAACGCGGCAGTGACGAGCACGTAGTCGCACTGTGCGGCGACGCTGCCTTTACGTGCGGTATCACCATGGAGGCACTGAACAACGTCGCGACTTCCACCAAGCGCTTGATCATCATCCTAAATGACAATAAGTGGTCGATTGCCAAGAACGTGGGTGCACTCCCTCGCTACTTTAACGAGTTAATCACTAATCCAATTTACAACCGATTAAACGACGACATCGAAGCCCTCCTACAAAAAGTGCCGGGTGGTGAATCATTGATCAATTTCGGATCTAAGTGGAAAAAAGAAACGAAAGACTTCTTTGTCTCCTCATCGCTCTTCGAAAAGTTTAACGTTCGCTACATCGGTCCGATTGATGGCCACGATCAGAAACAGCTAGAGTATTACTTAGAATTTGCCAAAAACGCCGAGCAACCCGTATTACTCCACATCTTAACGACCAAGGGCAAAGGCTACGATGTCGCGATTCAGAATCCTGAGCGTTTCCATGGTGCAAGTCCATTTGATGTAACCACTGGCAAAGGCGCGCCCAGCGCCGCCGATGCACCCCCAAAGTATCAAGACGTGATGGGGCGAACCATGGTTAAGTTAGCACAGAGCAATTCCAATATTGTTGGGATCACCGCCGCGATGCCTGCGGGCACTGGCATGAACATTCTCGAGAAGGCGCTGCCCGACCAGTTTTTTGATGTTGGCATCGCCGAAGAGCACGCCGCCCTCTTTGCAGCAGGTATGGCAACTTCGGGCTTTCACCCTGTATGCGCGATCTATTCGACATTCCTACAGCGCGCCTACGATCAGATCATTCATGACATTGCGCTACAAAACCTGCCTGTACTCTTTTGTATGGATCGCTCAGGATTATCTCCAAACGACGGTGCCACCCACCACGGACTCTTCGATATTTCCTACCTTCGCTGCGTTCCGAATGCGCTCATCATGGCACCAGCCAACGAAGATGAGCTCGCCGACATGATGGCGACTGGCATCGCTTACCAAGGTCCCGCATTTATCCGCTACCCTCGTGGCGAAGGTGTCGGCACTCCGATTAAAGAGACTCCAGAGCCCCTTGAAATCGGTAAATCGGTACGCTTAGAAGACACTGGTGAAATCGACATTTGGGCCATTGGCAGTATGGTTGCCGACGCCGAACAGCTCGCCGCCCGCTTGAGTGAGCACGGCATCAAAGCAGGTGTCGTGAATGCACGCTTCTCGAAGCCACTAGATTCCGAAGCACTTCTAACATCTGCAGAAAACGCTCACTTAATTGTAACGATGGAAGACCACGTAATCACAGGTGGGTTCGGCACAGCAGTCATGGAAGCCCTACAGACTGGCAATTGCCTCCGCCCAGTCGAACGTATTGGCTGGCCAGACATCTTTGTTGAACATGGCAGTTCGGTGAAACAGCTACGCAGCAGCGTTGGGCTGGATAGTGATTCGATCTTTAAACGTGTGCTTAGACGAATCGAAGCGCTCCACGCAAAGGCCGAGTCGCACGCCGAAGTGAAATAAGCGTTTAAGCTATTCGATGCCCAATTTCTGACGTCCCTCGTCTGAAATCATATGCGGCGTCCATGGCGGATCCCAGACGATGTCGACCTGGGCTTGCGATACCGCTGGCAGAGCTTCGATGCTTTGCTTCGCATCATCTGCAATCACAGGGCCCATGCCGCAACCTTGAGCAGTTAATGTCATCTTCACCTGAACAGAGTGTTTTCCTTCTGAATCTGGCTCACTAAGCTGGAGATCATAGATTAAACCGAGATCAACGATATTAACAGGAATCTCTGGGTCGAAACAACTCTTCATAGCTTCCCAGATTAGAGCTTCACTTAAAGGAGCATCCTGATGATTTGGCTCAGCTGCATTAGCCGCCGCCACAAGCTCGGCCGCTGCAGCGGCACCTAATGCATCCCAATCCCTACTTGCGAGACGAAAGAGACCTGAGTCAGTGCGAATCGTGACCGTGCCACCCAATGCCTGCGAAATCACTGCTTTAGTGCCTGCTTTGAGCGTGTGTACTTCTCCGGCGGGGATAATTGTAGCAACGGTATCCCTTGAAAGAATCAATTCTTCATTAAAATTCATTCTGCAACACAGATTCAATATCCCGAGACTGTCAATCCGTGTCCTATGGAATCGGTTAATGACAAAAGAGTATAGATACAATACACAAATAACTGCCAAGAAATTCCTTGGCATCTTGCCCACCAATAAACATGGTCTCGTAAATTCGTCCCCAAATAGATAGACACCTCATCAATACCCTCCATTATGTTGAAAAACATTTTCACCCACAGTCTTCGTAGCATTGTATTCTCATGCTTGTTTGCATTGATACTCAACACTCATGCCGCACCTAAAAAGGAAGCTCCAATCGACCTGAGCATTATTAAGGAGCGTAACGCTTTGGCCCTTAATATGGAAGCGTCACAGCGTATTAAGCTGCTGAAACTTGAAGGGGAAATTGATCAAGCGCAGTCTGATATACGATCTTCACAGTTCATGATCGATACGATGCCGAGCAGTTTCGTTCCAAAAGAGGAAGCCGTAGCGATCAATAAGCGCGGGAAGAATTTATACCAAGACGCACAAAAACATCTCATTGGTTCACAACGTGAACTAGTCGACTTTCTCACTTCAGTTAAGAATGAGCAAGCAATCGGCCAAGCAAAAGAAGCCAAAAAATTCGATTTTTCCCTAAATACTCAAAATTACGAAACCGCATTTAAGGAATCCACAGAAGCCTTACTCCAAACTGCTAGGCAAAACAGTTACAAGACAGTCTTTTTTGATCAACTCTTCATTTCCAACCAAAAGGGCACTCAAACGACATCACCTGAAGCTCGCAACAAAGTCTATGATACCCTAGTTGAGATCGACGGCACGGATTTTGCAATCAGTGTGCCTCAAGGACTCAAAATCGACGACTCCGCAGACTCCCTGCAACTGACCTTCGACAATATTGATGATTATCAAGACGACAAGTTGGCTTTATTGATCGTTGAGTTGATTGAGAAACCAACAGGTAAAAATCTGCTCTACTTTCGACTGCTCGACTTACGCACACACGAGATCATTGCTCATCAATTAACAATCGTCACTCAGGTAGATGAGCTACTCGCTAGCGAGAAAGCAGAAGTAGCCAAAGCGAGCGAAGAAGGCTCGAAAGAAGCCAATGTAACAACATCGACCGAAGAAGTTGTCGTCGAAACAACAACCCCAGAACCTATTCTCGGGGGTGCAAACATTCGCGATCCAGAAATGTGGATCGATAAGCTGGCACAGCAAAGCTACAAGTTCGAGGTGGCCTCAGCTACCGCGCAATCAATCATCACATCCGCTCTCCTCATCCATGCAATTCTGGAAAATACTTCGATGAAGATCGTCGATAGCGATTTCATTATTCGCGCGTATGGATCCGCTGACGCTCCAGCAACAAAACAAGCTGGTGCACAAATAATGATTCAAAAAGAAGGCGATATGCTAAAACTCAGCGCACGCTCTTACAGCAGCAATCATACGATTCAAATCGGCACGATGACGCTCACTTACCAGTAAGATTCAGTTGCCCAATCACGGAGATTTCCTAATTTTGAATGAATTATGGAATTCACGCATCTCGATAAAGATCAACGCCCAACCATGGTCGATGTTTCACAAAAAACAGCGACAGAGCGCACAGCCGTGGCTGAAAGTTTCGTCTACTTAGGCACTGAAATCATGACTGCGTTCACAGAAGCAGGTTGGAGTTCAAAAAAAGGCCCGATTCTGGACACTGCGATCATTGCAGGAACCATGGCAGCAAAGAAGACCTCCGAGCTGATCCCATTCTGTCACCCACTCAATTTAAAGTCGGTGAAGATCGACATCGCTCCAGTTGACCAAGCACGCCTACGCATCGAAGCGCGCGTCAAAGTCCTTGATCAAACCGGAGTCGAAATGGAAGCCCTCACAGCCGTCAGCGGCGCAGCACTCACCATATATGACATGTGCAAAGCAGTCTCCAAAGACATTGTGATCGAGTCAACGCGGCTCGTTGAAAAAACCGGCGGCAAATCTGATTACTCACGATGAGCCACCTAATTTATGGACTGGTGCTTGTCGGCGGCAAAAGCCAGCGTATGGGCAGCGATAAAGCACTGTTACGCTACGGCGATCAAGGCACTCAACTTGAACGTACTTCAGAACTCCTCAATACCGTTTGTGAACGAGTATTTGTGTCTCAACGTGAGGAACAAAACTTTAAGTGCCCAGCCAACGTCGAGCCGATTTACGACTCGATCAATGGTATCCAAGGTCCCCTTTGCGGCATCCTCTCGGCGATGGCAACATATCCGAACGCGCACTGGCTCGTGCTCGCATGCGACCTACCTTTTCTTAAAGAACAAACACTTGAGAAACTCATTACTGAATTCCAGCTGAAAACACCACAGCTCACCGCTTACCAAAGCACGCACGACGCATTACCGGAACCACTGTGCGCCATCTACCCAAGCGGAAGTAATAAAGAACTCTTAATACTCTCCAAAGAGCTCGGTAAAAGCTGCCCACGTAAACTACTCATAACCAAGAAAGCGCGACTTGTCGAACAAGACGCCCCACATAGCCTCGACAATATCAATACGGCGGAGGAATACGCAAATTTCCAGCAGCAGCAGCAGCAGCAGTGTTGATCCAGCCTCCAAAGACTTCCAACATGCAGATCAAAATCCTATACTTCGCACAACTCGCCGACCTCGCTGGTAAGACAGAAGAAATTCGCAAGTTAAGCAACAACGCCCCCGCCGAATTGTATGCAGAGCTAAAGACTGCCTACCACTTCCCGCACGAGTTCAAACAACTACAGGTGGCCATCAACCACGAACTCTCTGCTCACGAAGCCGAACTCAAAGATGGCGATTCTATCGCCTTCCTGCCCCCAATGACTGGCGGCTAGAGCCACGTATGACAGACACTCTTGCCTGTCTACCAGTAAGTCAGGAACAGCCTCAGAATAGTCAGGCAAGAGTGCCTAACCTACAAAGCCATACGTCTTTTGAACGATTAATAAACATGAATTCACGTAAGTCTACTTACACGACGTGACACAAGCATTTCTGTTAATGACTCCAACGGAAAGACACAAAAAACGGCGAACTCTCACGAGTTCGCCGTTTTGCTAAAGTTATAAATCAATCACTTAGATGATCATACCCGCTGCCACAGTAGCGTTGCTCAATTCGTCGATCAGCACGAAACTTCCGGTAATACGATTCGACTTGTAGCTATCAGCAATCAACGGCGCAGAGGTGCGTACTTTGATACGACCAATGTCATTCAAGCTGAAGGTCAAATCGTCTTCAACTTTGTGAAGCGTATTGATGTTCATCTTGTAGCACACTTCAGTGACGATCGCTTTCACTTCCTTGGTCGTGTGACGAAGGATGAATTTGCCACTGCCAACCAGTTGCTTGTCGGATGAGAACCAGCAGATCATCGCATCAATATCTTGAGTCGGCTCAGGCTGATTGTTTGCCTTCACGAGCATATCACCACGAGACATATCGATCTCGTCATCGAGAGTGATCGTTGCAGACATCGGCGCATAGACTTCCTCTTGAGGACCATCCATCGATTCAATTGCTTTAATCTTCGAGGTGAAGCCTGATGGTAGCACAGTGACCTCGTCCCCTGGCTTGAAGACACCGCCAGCAACACGACCTGCGAAACCGCGGAAGTCATGATACTTATCGGAATGTGGACGAATGACCCACTGTACAGGAAAACGAGCTTCAACGTGGTTCTCGTCTGCACCGATATAAACCGTCTCCAAATGATAAAGCAGTGTCGGGCCTTGATACCATGGCATGTTCTCAGACTTATCGACGATGTTATCACCAATCAGCGCAGATGCGGGGATGAATGTCACTTCGACAATGTTATCTAGACGCGACGCAAACTGCTTAAAGTCGGCGACGATCTTATTAAAGACCTCTTCGTCCCAATCGACCAAGTCCATCTTGTTGACACAGACAACGACGTGCTGAATGCGAAGCAAGTTAGCGATAAATGAGTGACGGCAAGTCTGCTCGATCACACCTTTACGCGCATCGATCAATACAATTGCGAGATTTGCAGTGGACGCACCAGTCACCATGTTGCGAGTGTATTGGATGTGCCCAGGCGTATCCGCGATGATGAACTTACGCTTCGGCGTTGCGAAATAGCGATAAGCCACGTCAATCGTGATGCCCTGTTCGCGCTCCGCACGCAGACCATCGGTCAGCAGTGCAAGGTTCACATGCTCATCGCCACGAGCCTTGGAGCTTTCCTCCATGGCCTCCATCTGGTCTTCGAAAATTGCCTTACTATCGTAAAGAAGGCGTCCGATCAATGTGCTCTTACCATCGTCAACTGAACCAGCTGTGGTAAACCGCAGAAGGTCCATATCGAGGTATCCTGAATTATTATCTTCGCTCATGTTATTAAAGTTTGAAAGTGGAAATGTATGAAAGTAGGAAAGAATTCGTAATTTTTAATTCTAAATTCCTAATTTTTAAAAGTAGCCTTGTTTCTTACGGTCTTCCATCGCAGTTTCTGAGCGCTTATCATCGGCACGTGTGCCACGCTCAGTTTGACGGGCCGCAGCAACTTCGTCGATAATATCATCGAGGTTATCGGCTGTTGAGAGGCAAGCACCTGTGCAAGTCGCGTCACCAATCGTGCGGAAGCGAACGACCATCTTCTCAACCTTTTCATCAGGGAGCAGTTCGATGAAATCACAAACGCCCATGATCACACCATCACGCACAAAACAATCACGTTCGTGTGAGAAGTAAAGATGTGGGAGTTCAATCTCCTCGGCTTTGATATACTGCCAGATGTCCATCTCCGTCCAGTTGCTTAACGGGAACACGCGGAAGTGCTCACCATGTTGCTTACGACCGTTGAAAATATTCCACAGCTCAGGGCGTTGGTTCTTCGGATCCCATTGGCCAAAAGCATCGCGGTGTGAGAAAAAACGCTCTTTTGCACGCGCTTTTTCTTCGTCACGACGACCACCACCCAGTGCGGCATCGTATTGACCTTCTTCTAGCGCTTCGAGTAGTGCCACAGTTTGCAAACCATTACGGCTGGCACGTGCGCCCTTCTCTTCGACAACTTTTCCTTCGTCGATCGCCTTCTGCACGGAGCCAACAATCAACTCAGCACCAAGATCTGCGACATACTTATCGCGGAACTCCATGGTTTCAGGGAAATTATGGCCCGTATCGACATGCAACAATTGAAATGGCAACTTTGCAGGCCAGAAAGCTTTCCTCGCAAGGTGCGCCATCACGATGGAGTCTTTACCACCGGAAAAGAGCAGGACAGGCTTCTCAAACTGCGCAGCAGTCTCACGAAGGATATAAATCGCTTCGGACTCGAGCTGTTTGAGGTGAGTGATTGTGTAATCGTTATGCATGGTTTTAAAAAGAAGTTAGAAGGTAGGAGTTAGAATGCAGAATACTAGCTCTCGGTCTTTTTGATTAACGGAAGGACTTTTTCGAGTAGCTCATTGAGTGATTCTTCCTCAGTTTTATCGTCGGTTAAAATGGTCCAATCTGGGTCGCCTGCGGCAGGTTTTTCAAAAGAAGAATCTTTGCCAGTGAAATTTTTGACACCGCCAGCGGCAGCTTTTGCATAGAGCCCTTTCACATCACGCTCGGCACATGTTTCGAAAGACGCACTCACATATACAGGCGTGATATCATCGTTGCCGACGATACCTCGGGCAGAAACACGTAAATCACGTTTTGGAGTAATAAAAGAAGTGAAAACCACCACACCCATATCAAGAAATAGGCGTGCGACTTCGGAAATACGACGAATATTCTCCTGTCGATCCGCATCAGAAAAACCTAGGTCTGCGTTAAGACCACTACGAATGTTATCTCCATCAAGAATTTTGGTGACATAGCCGAGTTCGACAAGCCTGCGCTCAAGCGCATTCGCCAATGTGCTCTTACCGGATCCAGACAAGCCATAAAACCAAAATACATGACCACGCTGACGCAATTGCGCCTCCTTAGCCTCGCGGCCAAGCATGCGGTGAAATTCGGTATGGATGTTCTCAGGAGTGGACATTTGAAAAAGCCGCCATAAAAGCGATTGTCAGATAAATGTAAACCGATTTCTGCCTATCTTGAGTTCTTGAGTCAAGAACCTATTAAATGAATCTTTACTTTTTCGGGCTTGGCGGCGCTGCCAATTGTCGCGCTTCGAGCGTCCAACGCGAGGACTGCGTCGAATTTCCTAGATCAGCAGCAACAGGCGCGGCTCCTCGCAATAAAGCAATACGAAGCTCTTTCTTCATATTCCGCTGATTGATCAAGCGCTCATAGATCTCCAATGCCAGAGCAGACTCTCCAACTCGATGTAACTGATCGGCAATCTTCTTGACCAAAATCTGCTCATCATTGCCAAACACAGTGATATAACGTATAATTTTGAGTGCTTCACCCGCCTCGTTCTCTTTTCCCTCCTTCGAGTAGAGCCTTGAGAGCTTATAGGCCATTGCCAGCGTGGGATGTTCAATAAACTTCGTGCGTGCATACTTCAGTGCTGCCTCATCACTGACTTCACTTTGCAAGCGATTGACCTCTCTGAGATAAACATACGCACTGAATGGGCCGTCTGGTTCTTGTAAAAGTTGTTCGCTCAAATTCACTTTAAAGGGGCGATAGAGTGGATCGCCAATCGCCACTCCCATCCAACTGAGTGCTGGATTGCTATAAACAACCGCTTCACCAAAGGTATGCCCCTCCAATAAAAGCTCTAATAAATGCTGCGGACGGTGCGTCTGCTCCAGATAAGGTTCATAGACATTCCCCATCGTCACACTGTAACCTTGCTTCACAAAAGCGGCCAACCAGCCCTTCTTGACATTGCGCATCGTCGTTGCCGAAAAACTATGTAAGTGAAAGCCAATCGCACCTGGTGGCACAGGCCAACGAGGTTCTGCCCAAGGACCATAGGCATTCTGTCTATACCATCCCATATAAATTGCTGGACCATCATACCGTGAATTCAAGCCCATCCGCTTCTTGGTGGTTTCAAAATCCGTATCAAAGTAGGCAGCCTGCACTAAATCCAATGCAGCGTTAAACCATTCATCACCCGTCGCATGCGGACCTCCAATGTCGAAGTAGGCGCGCCCCATCAACCCTGTTTCCTCTGCCTCAAGTGTGCGATCAACCAACTTCTTAACTGATAACGCATCAGGCCCATCTAAGCGTGTCACACGCAGTAATCGACTCAAGTCAGTCGCGAGTAGACGCTTCTTATTAAACACAGGATTTTGGATTAGCGCCGTCATCGATACTTTAGTTGGAGCCAGTAAAAGCGCCAACTCGCTGTCCACCGCCCCTTGATTGATCTGAAACTGCTTAGGTAACCCTGCTAGATTAGCTTCAAGTAAGGTCGGATCATTTGCAATACGAAGAGGAATCCCACGAATTGTCACCAAATAGCTCACCGAATTCAGCGCAACCGACATCCCCACCCGACCAAACCGATCCGGCCCGTTGCTACGCACTCCTTCAACTCGATCCATTGCAATTAGCTCAGTCAGCAGCGGATTATAAATCGTATCGACATACTCACGAACAGTGATCGTCTCCGCAGTGCTCGTGTTGAGCTGAATAATATTTGACTTTGGAATACCTCGCTTCTCCGCATAATACTGCCCGATCTCCAGCGAACTCGGATCATTGCTATTCACAACAATCACAACACGTCTGGCCTCATCGTCGCGATCGGCACATGCAGTAAGCAATGGCAGTAAAAGGCCAAAAAAGAACATGAACTGTTTTCTAAAAATCATAATTTATTGAATCCGTTGAAGCCGTTTACCATAGCCAACAATGCCTTCGAACATACTTTGGGCAAGCGTTTGCCGAAAAGCCGATGTGAGCAGCTTTTGAGCAGTAATCGGATGTGAAACAAAGCCCAATTCTACAAGGACACCTGGGCAGTCTAAGTGTTTCAAAACCAAAAAGCGCGCACGCTTCAATCCGCGATCGGGGCCACCCAGTCGCTGTACAAGCGAACGCTGGATATGATAACTGGCCAACGTATTCCACGGATCATAGTCATTCCCACTCCAAGCGATATTATCACGTGAAGAAGGTTTTGAAAACTTAGAGGACGCTTGAAATTGTGGTGTTAACGCAAACGTCTCGAAGCCTGACGCCGTTGCTGAACCTGCGGCATTGAAATGGAGACTAAGAAACAGGTCTCCATTCGTTCGATTCGCCACCTGTGGTCGCTGCTCTAGTGGAATATATACATCGCTATCGCGCGTCATCACCACTTCAAAACCAGCGCTTTCGAGAAGCACTTTCAGACGTCGTGACACATCCAGATTCAGTTCTTTCTCTTTCAGCCCGTAGGCATCGTTACTGGCACCATGATCGCGACCACCATGCCCTGCGTCGAGGACGATGCGCTTCAACCCAGGCGATGGACCGAAAACCTGCGGAACGAGTACTGGCAGCAGCACATGCTGATAGTCTGCCTTGGTAATTAATAAGCGCCCTTTCCACTCTCTGGCTGGAAAGCCTAAATAAACGGGCAGACCGTTGATTTGTATACTTTTCGAGTTCTTCTCAGCATCAATCGTCGTCCAACGACTCTTCAGCCGATAGGTTTTATACCCAGCCAACCAGTAGCCTTTCATCCCAAACCGGGAAGCCACGACGCTGAGATCCACATAGTCGCGCCCTGAGCCTTGCGCCTGCGCACTGAGCGAGGCAAAGCAACTAATTGCGACAGCAAACAGCCAAAAAAATGAACTCGAACAAGAAGCGAGTCGCGAAGCACGTAACTGATGGGCTTCGACCCGCATTCTTTAATTAGGAATCTTCTTCGTCCTCGAAGTCTTCATCGTCGTCGTGTTCTTCACTTTCGTGAACCACATCTTCAGGACGGTTGAACTTCAGGATACGCTTTCCTTCAGGAAGTGGCGAAAGAATCGCAGTCACTTGACGTCCCACCAACTTAGGTGGTGAGTCAGCTGTTGAAACTCCAGCGAGTTCCTCCTTAGCCAAATTAACACGGTTGAAGCCCAACTCGCGGTGTTCGTTTTCACGACCACGAAACTGCAATGTGAGTTTCACCTTGTTGCCGTGATGCAAGAAATTCTCTGCACGGCGAAGTTTAGTCACAAAGTCATGCTGACCAATCGAAACGCGGAACTTAACTTCCTTTAATTTAGTACTATGCTGCTTTGTTTCCTTAGCCTTCTTACTCTCCTCATAGAGAAACTTACCAAAGTCGAGAATACGGCAAACTGGCGGACGTGCAGCTGGAGACACCTCGATCACATCGAGCCCCACTTTTTGAGCAAGTTCCAGAGCCTTCTTAGGCGTCATGACACCTAAGTTGGTGCCTTCTGGACCAATCACTCGAACTTCTGCTGCGCGAATGCGATCATTTCTTCTGAGACCTTTAGGTCCACGATTACGGTTTTGATAATTGCCGCGATTATTCGGGTATTTTGCCATTAATTATTGAGGAGAGATACATCTTGTAACTGATTTCAATCAAGAAAACCTAGAATAAAGCGTGGGCGGCATCGTGCCGCCCCTAAAAAATGTCGCTTCATTCCGTAACAGGTTGTGATTGGTTAACCATACAAGACCAACAACCTTTAAGGACAGTAATTCGCATTTCAACCCTTTATTTGCCTCAAGACGAAGGATAGACAACTAAAAGCGCGGGGAAGAATTATCTAAAAGGGCAGCGCTGGTACGCCCGCACCGCACATTCCATCGTGTCTGCAAGAGTCTAACAACTAGGTGCGACGCGGGACGCGCCTGCGCTACCCATTAATTGAGCCCCGACGAAGAACGCATCTCGGACGATTTTGACGAGCACCAAACGAAAGAATACATAATTTCGAACGATCACAGTTTGCATTCACCAGACAGGCACGTAGACCTGCCCCGTATGCAATTAACGATCCAACGCCAGCGCAACATGATGGCAGTCGTCATGCTGTTGATGTTCATGCCACCAAGCATGTGGTATACGTCGTTGCCCAATATCCTAAAAACCTACGACGCGGTATGGATCCTACCCTATGCCACTGCCCTCTCCCCGTTCTTCGCGATCTTCTCTGGGCTTCTTTTTGGGTCACTTTCAGATCGAAAAATGAACGCCGAAAAACTCCTAGCGATCTTGGGATTTACTGGAGCCTTCGCACTATGGTTGGGGTTCTCTTCATTGGAATGGGGCTGGCATCCGGGTTGGTATCTATTCTTCCAAGCAATCAATGCGCTGATCTCAGGACCGATGTTCGCCCTCATCTCCAAAGTAAAGCTCGTCAATCTTCCCAACCCCGCGCGCAGTTTCCCGATCTACACAATGTTTGGCACTATCGGCTGGATCATTGGCGGACTCATCGTCAGTGGGCTCGGACTCGATACATCGGCGCAGGCCGGACAACTCGCAGCTGTTATACGTCTCGCGATGAGCGGACTCTGCCTATTGATGCCTGCCACGCCACCAACCGACCTTGAGAGTAAAGGCTGGAAGGCCACTCTCGGCTTAACGGCATTCAAATTACTAAAAGACCGCGAGCTGAGAGCTTTTTACATCGCATCGGCCCTATTTACGATTCCTTGCACAGCATTCTTCATGTTCACACCAATCATGCTAATGGAATTCGGCAGTGGCCACCCCACGGCGCAAATGACCATCGGGCAAGGAGTGGAACTGTTTGCGATGCTTTTCCTCAGTCTTGTAGCGGGGCGCTTCCGGATGCGCTGGTTCCTGATCGTCGGCATGCTACTCGGGTTTGCTCGCTTTGCATTATTTGCACTTGCTGGAGACCTAGGCTTACTCGCGATCATATGGCTAGGCATCGCCATGCACGGCCCGATCTTCACCTTCACCATGGTTGCCGGTCGACTCTTTCTCGATAAACGCGTACCGCAAACCATGCGCGGGCAAGCACAAGCGCTCTATCAATTACTGGTCTCCAGTTTCGGCGGTATCGTGGGTGCGTTCTCATGCGCCTGGTTATATACTCAATACGTCAACGTGCCGCAACCAAACTGGAGCCTCTTCTGGTGGATACTCGCAGCCAGCGTCTCGATTCCACTGATCTACTTCTTCATAGGAATGTTCGGTAAAAAAGATACATAACCCACAAAAAAAAGTTTACCGTCGATTATAGGGAAAGATGCTGAAGAAATTTTGTCGGCGCTTTTTGTTGTAGCGGAACGAGAAACTCGTTTCGGCCAGCGACCAAACCGATTCCGCATCCAGGCGAAGCTATTACGCGACTATGCAAAAGCGAGGCTGACGCATAGCGCTGGGGACAAGGCCCCTACCTCATACGTAACCGGGAATCCTTCCCCCTCATGGATTGGCACGATTTTTGATCCAGTGTTTGGGTTGTAACTGTCGGATTTGTTCATGATCGTTTATCATGTGCGGTAGTCGCTCGAGAACATCGTTAAGGTAAGCCTGTGGATCGACTCCGTAGTTTTTGCAGTTCTGGATGATTGTGTAGATGATAGCTGTGCGTTGCCCAGCGAGTGGGTGTCCGATGAAGAGCCAATTCTTCATACCGATTTTACTCGGGCGTACAGCTCGCTCGGCGGCGTTATTATCGATGCATGCGTCGGGGTAATAAACATAGCGGCAGAGTTTGACCCAGTGGTTGAGCGCATACTGCACAGCCTCGAAGCTTTTCGATGTCGGCTCTAGTGTTTGAATGTCCAAATCGAGCTGTTTTTTGATTTCCTCAAGCACGGGTAAGCTCAACTTCTTGCGCGTGGCGACTGGGTCAAGGCTCGGGTCTTCCCTGAGTGTGTGCTCAACTTTATAAAGCTCGCCAAATTTTAGGATATATAAACCGCTCGGGCGTTCGTCGTAGTCACGCCAGGCCTCGTGGAACTTACGCCGCGCGTGCGCCATACAGCCCACAAGCAAGAAACCTTCTTTGGCACTGATACTTTGGTAGACGCTGTAAGCATCGCTTTGCAGAAGACCACGATAGCCCGCGAGCATCGGCTGCGCACATTTAGCTGATCGCCCCATGTGCCATTCATAAATGCATTGTCCATCGCGTTTGGTGTAAACCCAAAGATATCCCTTGCGACTACCTTTGCCGTAGTCGCCATCCAAGCAAGTGATCGGGGTCTCGTCAGCGCCGAGATAGCGCGAACTTCGCACGTCGCTTTTAATGGATTCGTAAATCAGTAAAAGCCACTGCTCGGCTACGTGCCGAACCCATCCACCCATTGTTTTACGGCTGATGGCTACACCATAGCGCATCTTAAAAGACTGTTCCTGCCGATGCAGTGGCATGTGCTCCAGATACTTCGCGAGGATCACATGCACCAAAAGCCTGACCGAGGCCAAGCCGCCTAAAAGCACCCGAGGCGGGCGCGGCGCAGTCAACGGCGCGGCTGCGCGGTCGTCTTTGGCCACGTAGTGGGGATATACTTGTAGGATTTTGACAAACTTCGCTGGCTCCAAATCAATGATCTCGGTGACTTCTGGTTCACCGATCTCGCGGTAGCGCTCTGGAGCGGCCAGCACCTCGGGCGGGATGATTCGCTCGGTGCGCTCTTCGGTGTCCGCGGGTAAACTGAAACGCTTGATGCGTTCCTCACTGGCGGCGGCTTCGTCTGGCTTGGACCCCTGCGCGACCAACTCGTCGATCTGCTTGTCTTCGCGCTGACTGCTCTGCGCATGCAGGCTTGTTAACTGCGCCTCAGCTAAACCTAGCTGGATCTCCAGCTGAGCATGGTCGACCTTTTCGCCACGCCCAGTGCCGAAGAGCTTTTGCCGCAACGCACCAATTAGCCGAGTCAACCGCACAATCTCGCGGCTGTCACGCTTCTGCTGACGCAGTAGCTGATCGCGTTCGCACTGCCATGCTTGACGCTCGGCTAAAAGTTTTTCGACTGTTACATTTATGCTAATTTAAATAGCGTTGCTAAAACTAAAAGGAATGCAAGTTTTTAGTCGTGATCATTCGTAAATTTTAGGCTTTTTACCTTCACACAACTCCACTGCAGCACTCGCACTCAAAACCGAAGAGCCACGGCTGCGCTCGACCCAGCGGTAATGCCCCTGCTTCAAGCGTCGAGAGCCCATCCAAACGCCTGAGCGATCCAAGCGCACGCACTTCATCAAGCTGCGGTTGCGATTACTAAACAAATACCAGGTCCCAGGCTGCGGATCGTCCACTAAAGCCACCAAGCCGGCGGCTCCTTTGCGCAAATCTACCACGCCATGGAACAGAACTACTTTTGATTTATCGAAGTGCATCCGGCCATCATAGCCCAATGCTACCAGAGTGTATAGGTGGGGGAAGAATTGCCGTTTACTCTGGACCAAAGTAGTTTGCGGCCGGTATATAGGTGAAACTACCGTCTTCGTTCAATGTTAAGCTACCATAGTCGACATCGTCGACGAGTCGAGAAATCGAGAGATTAGCTGGACCGTTGCCATCGTCAGCATCTGTATCGTTAGCGAGGACACCCGATGTGGCATCGACAATCAGACTCGCATCCTCGATCACAATATACGCGCTGTCTTCATTAGCAACAGGTGTTGCATCATCATTAATTATTGTGCCGTTGGCGCTGGCGTTTTCTGCGTCAATGAGTGCACCTGTAGGCGAAGCATTTGATAGTGTGACGGTAAAAGCTTCGTCCGATTCAGTCAGGTTATCGCCATTTACCTGCACGGTGAGTGTCTTAGAATTGCTTTCTGCTGTAAATTCGACTTTGCCATAGGTCACCGCAAAATCCGCTGCGGTTAAGTTACCTGCGAGTTCAATTGACCAATCGATTGAGCCGCTGCTTTCTGCAGAATTGCTACGGGTGATAGTGAAGGTGGCACTGACTGTGCCAATATCGCCTTCGCTCACAGATGCGCTGAGCGGAGCAATGCTAAACTGTGGTGGTGAGACAACATTGATCGTGCGGGTGACTTCTTCTGCTTCATTTTCTGAACTGTCTGCCGCATTGTAAGTGACGATGTAGACACCAATGGTATTGGTATCGACGATATCACCACCAATTGAGACTTCGACTGAAGAATCACAAGCATCGAAAACGGTGGCACTAAATTCTGTGTAGCTATCGATTCCGGCACGCAGTTTGATTGTTGAATCACCAGTCAGAGTGATGACTGGAGCTATTGTGTCTTCGACAATCACTGTTCGAGTGACTTCGTCTGCTGCAGCGCCGAATGAATCGACAACGTTGTAAGTGACAGTATAGCTATTGAGTGTGGATGTATTCACGGAATCACCTGCGACTACAAGATCGTTTGTGATGTCGCCATCTTCAATGTCGGTTGCGGTGGCTCCAGGTTCGGAGTAAGTATCAATTGTGCATTCGAGGCGGATTTCGGCATCACCGATAAGCTCTATAGTTGGCGCAGTATTGACTACGTTGATCGTGCGGGTGACTTCTTCGGCTTTATTCTCTGAACTGTCTGCCGCATTGTAAGTGACTATATACTGTCCGGGTGTGTTGATGTCTACGGTATCCCCTCCGATAATAAGCTCTACCGAGGAATCACATGCATCGAATACGGTAGCACTGAATTCTGTGTAGCTATCGATTTTGGCACGCAGTTGGATTATTGAATCACCAGTGAGGGTAATGACGGGTGCTGTGGTGTCCTCGACAATGACTGTGCGTGTGACTTCGTCTGCTGCTGCGCCGAAGGAATCGACAACATTGTAAGTTATAGTGTAGGTATCGAGTGTGGAGTTATCGACGGTGTCACCGGCCACTACGATAGTGTCAGTGATGTCACCATCTTCAATGTCGGTTGCTGTGGCTCCAGATTCAGAGTAAGTATCAATTGCACATTCAAGGCGAATCTCAGCATCACCGATAAGTTCAACGGTTGGTGTGGTATTGACTACGTTGATCGTGCGGGTGACTTGGTGGTGCAACAAATTGTCTGTAAATTGAGTCGAGCCTAGGCGAGACGTCGGCTCCTGCCCTACGGGGGATGGAG
>JAYJMI010022233.1:0-12587 GCA_036873855.1 Sarsia tubulosa
TATTGGTGATTTGAAACTAAATAAGTTATCTTAAACGTTGATTGGTTAATAACACAATAACAAAAGGCTATAATTAATATTGGGGTTAATTGACGATTCTTTACTGACATTGAATTTTTGCTGTGCTAATCCGTAGATCCGGATAACCACTTTTTAAGAAATGTGAATGTGAAAAGTACTATTTTTCTTTACACTACTAGATGGCGCATGCACAAACAATATTATCACTTCGACACGTAACTGCACTGGTCCCTTTAATGGCGGTGCAGCATGTCAAGGATCAACCACAAAAACAACAGCATGTGTGACTCCTTCAAGTGGTGCAAATGCATTCGTTCCAGTAGCGTTGTTTTCACTTTTCATGGCGTCTTTAGCTACAAAATTGGGAATGTAAAAATCCAAGCATATTTTTTGTTAAAAAATAAAACTTTTAATTACCTTTAAGACTAATGTATTAACCAACTTTCCAACGTATAAGGCTGTACTTTCTGACGATTGTGGGTCTAGTAATTTACAAGCTACTTGAATAATATAAGACAAACCACTTTGACCAGCACCATCATGCCTGCAGTAAATTACATTTGATCTATTAAATAACTGCTGATAATAATAAACTTAGAATTTGTCATGTGCTTTAGAAGTGCTTTGTCGAAATCTAATTTGCTTTATTTATAACAGTTTTCTAGCGTAATTGAATCCCTCTCTTGCTACTTAAACTTTTCAAGACAAAGGATAATCCAAATGAAACAAGACAGCCTTTCGGTAAAAATATTGGAAGTACGGGAATATTATCATTTTTTTCTCTTACTAGTAATAGCTCCAAATTCATGCAAAAAACTAGAAAAGTCTAATGAACAGATGTTAGATACGGGACAAAATGTCTATTTTGGGTCAAAAATTGCCTTGCCTTGCCCAAATCAAGAATTTTTGGAAATAGAAGAATATTGACATTTTTTATCTCTCGCTATGCTCTAACTTCATGTAAAAAAAATAGAAAAATCTAATGAAAAGATCTTGAGATACTGGACCAAATTTGTTTTTGGACCTTAAAATGATGATATCTCGAGATAAGAAAAAAAGAATTTGAACTCCATTTTTTTAAATCATCTTATTCGCCAATACAATGAAATCATTCATTTCAGCCATAAAACAAGCTTTAAATTTCGCTTACTAAGGGTCTTTTCTGGTCCTTAAATTGTCAATAACGGGTTTTTCCCAAGGTCAAAATTAAGGGGATCTTTTTTGGTGATTGTTGAGATTACTCATTACATTACAGACGGTATTGAAACATCGTTTTACCACTGCAACTTAATACTTAGTTCCCTTTAAGTATTAGTTGAAACTATTATAGAAATCGTTTTACAACAAGTTTTGTCTAACTATAACTATATTATAAATTGCTTGAGCCTACAGCCACATATACAAATTGTTCACTTAAATATTTGATGGGAGCATCGTGGGTAAAATATCTATTGGACAAAATAACACTTAACCGTAATTGTTACAAAATATTAGGAATATGGACCAAAACAAAATTAAATTATAATTAGTATTATGTAAGAAAAAGTAACTTCAAAGTAATTAAAGATGAAAAAAGAGAGGCGAGCATAACATTTGGATCGTTAAATTTTATAAAGAAGTCATAATTTTATAAAAAGATATTTTAAAAGAAATGTCTCCTTCCTATATACCTTCATGTACCTACCTATAAATTTGTACAAAAAATTAAAAAAAAAATTATGAAAGGATCTTAAGATATATGGAAAATATAAATTTTGGCCCAAATTTGACCATTTGACCCTAGTGTTTAAATGGAAAAATGAAATTTCCTAAAACATCAGGCTCCTTCACTTTTTATCATTCTTGAACCTTTAACGTCATGCAAAAAAACAAAAAACAGATGAATGATTCCAGAGATAGCTGGGGTACGTAGTAAATTTTGACCTTTTGACCCCAGTTATGCGCAAACAAGAATTTTCAGAATCATGACACGTATGCCAGTTTATACCTTATACTTGTCTCTAACTAAAAAAAAATTTGACCCTGTTTCCATAGAAACGAGATTTTTTCTAAAAAATCCGGCTCTACCACTTTTCTACATTTATGAGCCTTTAACTTCATGCAAAAAAAATCAGAGAAAACTGATGAACAGTTCCTGAGATAAATGCACTCCGTATGTACAGACGTACGTACGGACAGACAAGCCTGAATTTTAATTCCAAAAAAAATACGTTTATCTTATGCAAACGGAATGAAAATACGTACCAAGTTAGGACTTCATCCGAACACGATACAAAAGCCCTAACACACTCACCACCATTCTAGAGTGTAAAATGTTAGCAAATTGAAATTGATTTTCCTTGATTCTCATATAATCAGGGTGTTCTTTTTTCTCGATAATTAAATTGAAATTCATCTCTTTCATTTAAACCCCTTTAAAGAAATTTGTTTTAGATAGAGTTTTCTCCAAAGATTTTTATCGTGAAATCCTGATGTGTGTCAGGAGAGTTTTTGTATATGTATTTTTCTAATTGTTATCTACATTACTATTGGCATATTAGATATAAGACCAGGGAATTATACACTCTTAACAAATGTCGTATAGGAAATGTTTAAGATATGCACAAAATAAAGAATTTTTTGTAGTAACAAATGAGTTGTGATAGTGAGAGAGCCACTAACTCTTGGTGGCAAATTTGTTTTACACTAAAAGTTCCTACATTGAAAAAATCAATGTTAGTCAGTCTGAATTTTCTTGCAAACATGTATTATATGGACTAGAATGCCTCTTTAGAGAATTACATCCTTTAAATGAACACGGTTCGAAAAGTAGATGAAGAAAAAGATTTCGGAATTTTTTCTTATTCCATTCCTGAGATATATGTATTTAAAGGACCGAAATTAGGCCTATTTCAACTTTATAAATGACCTCATCAAGTGATATACATATTTCTAGTGAAATCGATTAGGTTTAATCAATTTGTCTTGCAAAGAACTGTCTAAAAATAGTATTATTTATTGGGGTAAAATTTACGGTTGTAGGGATATTTGCATTTAATTGTCATTTTTATTGCTGACTTAGTAGTTCCTTCTAACCTTCTGACAATGACAAAGTCAGGAATCTAAAAGTTTAAATATTTCTTTACCTGTATCAGTGCATCGTCATCAGTTTCCATTGTCTTTCTTACAACCAATGGGAAGACTTGACGAATAAACTCACTATGTGTAGGCTTCGGACCACTTCTTAGAATAACAGTGATAATATCTACTGTAGGCTAATGAAAAAACGATAATTAGTATTATCGTGTTGTTGATAAATAGACGATTTAAAAATACTGTCTCATACTTTTATGATTATATTAAGTGAAAAGAACATTTAGAAGTGTCTATTAAAAGTATTTCGCATATTACATAAAAAAAATAATTGAAATTGAACCCCCGGAAAGTAAAACCAGAGCTTCGAATCAAATGCCTGCCATAATTGTCGATTTCATCTTTCCATGCAGAACAAGAGCAAAACAAATGACTTCTGAGGAACAGCCCCTAAACTATGGTTTACTAAATTCTCTCATTGCACAAAATTTGAAAGATATTTACACTCTGTATTATTTATGTTACTATAGTAACATAATTTGTTTATATCAGTTTTATGCTTTTAAAACAAGTTTTAACTTTTATGATTAATATGTAAATTTTCTCAGTAGATTACTGCAATATTGGACAGCCGAGTATATAGATTTTAGACAATAACTTGCATCTCTTATGTCTTATCCAAAAATGAATACACTTCTTGTATTTTTTTTATGTAAAATATTGTTTTCACTCAACATAAACACTTTGAACTCATCTTGCAGCAAATGACCAGAAATACGAAAAAAATCCAGGCTTTATAAATCGACTCTTTATTAATAATATCTACCATTGTACAAAGTTAAAAATGAACTGTGCAAATGGAGTTAAAAATGAACTGAGCAAATAAAGCAATCTTAAGGTGTTTGGGAAATTTTGATTTTTGGGCAAACTTTGACATTTTGACCCAATTTTTTGTCAAAATTCCAACTCTTAGATTTCAACTTTCAGCTAAAAAACAGGTTGCTATTAGAATTTACAAGTAGAGGATAGTTGATCATTAGGAACTTACAGGTACAAGAACAGATGGAACTTTATCAGCAGGTGCTTCTAATATACCAACAAGAGTTGGTAACGTCTTTTCCATTACACACTAATGAAAAGAGAGAAATTTACAATAAATCACATAATACACAACATTTAAATAAATAGTTATTGAATATAACCATTGAATTAAATAAATATTGCTATAATTGTTTTACATATGAATGATTTAAGGGATAAACTGCCAGTGGATAAGTGAAAAGTTTAGCTTAACCAGAACTTTTATTTAAATTAATCCTTATCATCGTGCTTGCCATGGAGAACATGAGCAGGGTTGTAAAACATGTAAGAAAAACATTATAATATCTTCTAAAAAATGAATTAACAAAAAAACAAAATAAAAACCATTACATCAATATTTTAAATATTTGAGAATTGACTTATTGAACTCGTCATGCAGCAAATGATCAAAATGAAAAACAACTTAAAAATGATGCTTCAATAAGTTGTTTCAAATATGTACAAAATTAAAAAACAAAAAAACATAGTAAAATATAGTTTTTAGAAAAAAATTAACTTTTCGAACTCATCATGCAGCAAATGAGCAGAATTATGAAGAAAATGCAAAATCAAATATCATATTTCAATAATATCTATCATTGTACAGATTTTCAAATAAATTGGTACTTTGTAGCATGATATATCGTGGAAAATATCAATTTCACAGAAAAATTTGACCTTTTGACCTTTTGGCTACTTTTTGTCAGAAAACCGTCTCTGTCACTTTTTTTCATTTATGACCATTTAATTTCATGCAAAATAAACACAGCTTAGGATGGAATAAAACAAATACCTAGATCAACTCAATTGTAGGACTTTTCTTATCAAAACCGTGCTGTTGATAACTATTAACAAAAGCTTACCTGAAAACATGCAGGATTCTCTACTAATTTACCAATGACCTCTTCAATAAGTGGACTAATGTGATGATCTAAATGAAACGAAGCTAGCTAAAGGTTATATATTTACAAGGGATATTATACTGCCAGTCTAATAAACTAGTCCTGCTTTGCAGCACAAAATATGATTTCAAGAAAGTTAATGATTTCAAGAAAGTTAATGATGCAGCGTATGAGAAATAAGGAATCGATTACTAATGAACCCCTGGTAAAATGAAAGAACTTCGTTTAGATTATGAAACTTGAAATTGGCTGATCATGATACTTTTATGCAGGCATAAAACAGTGGAATTCAAAAATCAAGTTTATTAGCTATTACTGTAAACATTAGATGAAAATTCTTTTAAAAAATCTAAACTGAACTGATTGTTTTGAATTATGCAGCAAATGAGCAGAACTTGATAGAAACGTCTTTATTTAATATTAGCTCTTGCTCTAATCTACAATATACCAAAAATGGGGGAAATATGTTCAGCAAATCGTGAGACATCTTCAAAACTAGTGTTTTCACAAAAATAAAATTGACCTTTTGATCTCAGTTATAGAAAAATAAGAATTTTCGGAAACACTGCAACTATGCCAGTTTTGACTGTATATTACCCAATTATTACCCTTTGCTCAGATTTTGAGATATTTTGAAAAATGTAAATTTTTGGGTCAAAATTGACCTTTTGACCCTTTGGATAAATAGAATAAACAAGGAACCAAATAATGGACCCCCAAAATCTTTTTAATAACTCTTTATGCCGAAAAGGTTTATGAGAACAATGCAATATAAATACTAAAACAATATTACAATATTATCTTTCAATCAATCTTGGGTAACTTTTAACCTTGTTTCCATGACCATAAGAGTTTTCTGAAAAATCGGCCTTGTCACTTCTCTACATTAATGTTTTAACTTCATGCAAATAATCAGAAAAATTATTGAGTAGTTCCTGAGATCTTGGTGATACGGACAAACTGACAGTAAAAATTTGATCTTTTGACCCCTATTTCAATGGAACAGAATTTTCAGTAACATGACACCTATAGTCAAGGCATATAATGAAAATAACTGCCAAAATTGGGAAAAATTAATATCAAGCTTGGTTAATATATGTATTGGGACCCACCAAAAACAAATCCCCATTAATCCCATTGGGGGTAATCCGGTTATTGCTCTCCTTCGCTGGGGGTATTTTAGTACTTTTTCAAAAATTATTTTTCCAAATGTCCAAACTAATGCTATGGTTGAATCCGTCTCGGAGAGGAGATGAAGAAAATGGTACACAAAACTTTTTTTTTCCATATCCAGTGGTCGAAATAAACAATAAATATTTGTCCAGTCATAATGCTTTTCTGTCAAAAACAATAGAAAATGTAAGGATTCTTGTTAATTCTAATGTCAAAGTTTCCGGTTATGACCTATGACCGGCTCTTATTTCGATTCCTGATATCTGGTCATTGATATATTCTTGTTTAAAGGACCAAAATTTGGCTTTTTTACTGTTTTAAAATGACGTCAGCAAGTTGTCAGCATATTTTCAATCTTTTCGGATAGGTGCAACAGATAGATCTTTTGAAGTACTATTGAAAAATGGTATTGTTTATAAGGTTTAAAGGTAGCATTCAAGAATGAAAATATGCTGACAACTTGCTGACGTCATTTTAAAACAGTAAAAAATGCCAAATTTTAGTCCTTTAAACACGAATATATCAAGGACCAGATATGGAAAAAAAGTTTTGAGTACCATTTTCTTCATCTCCTCTCCGAGACGGATTCAACCATAGCATTAGTTTGGACATTTGGAAAAATAATTTTTGATTTAAATACCCCCAGCGAAGGAGAGCAATAACCGGATTACCCCCTCCCCCCCATGGGATTATTGGGGTATTTTTTTTGGTGGGTCCCAATACATGTCTTAACCATTTGCAAAGTTTCAGCTTGATATTAATTTTTTCCAGGTCAAAACCTACGATGCCCTGACTACTATGTCAACTTTGTGCAAAATATCAAAAAAGTCTAATGATCGGGTCTTGAGATACTCAAAAAATTGTCATTTTTTTGGCCAAAATTAACCTTTTGACCCTGTTTCCATGACAACAAAAGTTTTCTAAAAAAATTGGGCTTGGACACTTTTCTACATTTATGTTTTAACTTCATGCAAAAAATCAGAAAAAACTAATGAGCAGTTTCTGAGATCTGAGTGTTATGGACGAACAGAAGAACGGACGAATGAACGGAAATTAATTTTTAGGACCCCTTCGGTGAAACCAGGGGTTCAATAAAGGTTGAATTAACCACAAGATATGTAAAGTGCTAAGATTTGGGCTAAATTTGACCTTTTGACCCAGTTCTAATGAGTAATTTAGTTATCATGCAAAAATAACCCTAACATTTTAGGAAAATAAGGCATTTCATTACCTGAGCCATATTTTATAATCAATGCATTTGTAAGCGGTAGAAGATTACTGTTCTGAACGAGATTGGCTGTAAACTCAGGATTCACCTAAATAAAAAGATAATTGAATGAAACTAAGATATATAATATTTTTAGTCAATAACAAGAAATTGAATTTGTAAGGGCGATTGTAACATGACATCAAGAGAAAATAGACACACATTAACATTAACGCTTTGAGCAAAGTTAAATGGTAAAGCAAAGTTAAAGCCTTATTAAGTTTTAAAATGAAAAACTTGTATTTTTGGTTACCGCGCTCATTAACATAGTACATTTTTAGCATGGATAAAAATCTTAGTTCTGTACTGGAATGAAATATAATGTCAACTACAAAATAGTCACACCAGGTAAAACTATCTACATCTAAATCATGATGTATAAAAAAGTGGATAAATATCTTTAAACAAGGAATCAATGGACCCCTGTAAAAAACAATTTTTAAAAATTTAGATTATAAAATTTGAGTCTTTTTTATGCAGCAAATAAGTATAACAATGAAATTCAAAACCACTGAACTAAAGTTGACTTTTTTTATCACATCTTGCAGCATATGTGCATAATTTGATAGAAAAGTCTTTATTGAATATATTAGCTTTTAAATCTATAATTGTATAAAAATTGAGAACGATGGATGTACCAGTAATAAGATACAGGGAAAAAAAGAAGAATTTTAGGTAATTTATGGTAACTATGCTAGTTTTTTTACTGCATATTATCTTTTCTCTAAAAAATCAAAAAAAAGTAATGATTGCATTATGAGATATTTTGAAAAATGACAATTTTCGGGCTGAAACTGACCTTCTGACCCTTTTTTTTGTGACAACAAGAAATAGCATCCTTACATTTGTTCATTTATGACTTTATAAGGTCATAAATGAATAAAAGTGACGATGCCATTTCTTGTGACGATGCCATTTCTTGTTATAACTTCATGCAGAAAATCAGAAAAAAATAAAAAAGTATTCTGAGAAAAACGAGTTTCAGACGAACAAACAGACAGAGGAATCGAAGAACAGAGCTGAATTTATAAAAAAGACCTAATAAAGATTACAACAACAAAACATTTTCTTGATTCTTGAAATGAGCGCACAGAAATAATATACATACTGTTACAACAATAATTAATGTTTCCAAGGTGATAGCTAAAACACTATCTGTGAAACTTGTTGCCAAGGAGATGAGACTGGATGCAATTGCTTCCAAGTGTGCATGCAGCAGTTGAACTTTATTGTTTTCTTTCAAATAGATGCAAAATCTAAAATATCAGCCATTCAACTTAAAGTATAATAACAGGCTGAAAGGGGGTCAAGTACTAAGTAGTACTGTATGATAGTATGACATAGACAAGGTTCACTAGGGGAGCCTGATTCATTCTATTTCCTTACAGTGGCTTCACCTAAATCTGTAATAACCTGATAATATCAAATCATACGCCATAACACTATATGGACATGTTTATTTCATCCGTACAAAATGCTGAAATTTGGAAAAACCATAAAAAACATAACTTAAAGCAAACATACTTTCATTTAGGAGTTGAAAACTGGTGAAACTGAAAAGTGGGATAATGTGGTCACAATCGTATTATGACCAAAAAATCATGAAAATTTGGACCAAAGAAGAGGAAAGATGTAAAAATAACATTTTGTGACAATGGATCTGTGCTGTATTATGTAGCACATAATTTATAAAACAAAGTACAGAATACAATAATATCACCACTTTTGAATACTAATTAAATAAAGAGTTTAGCCATATTGTCACACATATGTTAGATAAATTTGTCACACACCTACAAAACTGTTTTAGTTTACTTACGATTTTCTAGAAAATATTATAAAATCTTGATAACCTTTCAAAACAATGTTACAATATACACTAAGTCAACATAAAGCCTGGTAAAAAGCAGGAATTAGATGTACATGGCACATTATAATTATATGAACCTATCAAATGGTTTTTTGAAGATATGTTACTTTAGCATCTCAAAGCTTCGTTATTAATCTTCAAAATATGTTTTTTAATTTGTAGAAGTATTCCATAAAGACTAACTTATTGATCACCAAATATTAAATACTCAGCTTTTATTTTTTTTCTATCCTATTAGATGATTTTGTAACAAATTGTTACTTTAGTGCATAAGTTATATTTTGTTACATTGTTATCTTTTTTTCTTCAAATTATTGTTGAATTTTATCTAATTACTCCAAAATAATAATCATCATTTGTCCATAAGAAGATGGTTATACATTTTTAGCTAATGTCAATAGTAAGTAACTATAGTTATTTTGTAACCCCATTTTAGGTTTTCAATTTAGGGTGACACCTCTACACTCCAAATTTTGGCAGAATACCTTTTATAATATGTTCTTTCATTTCAAAATATTTCGTGATTGTAAACTTTGCCAAAGTGCCTGTAATGGAAAAAGTTATCCCTAAATTTTAATAACTGGTGTGACAAGTACATCTTTAAATTTCTTTGAAAGAAGTTGTCATACTCCTTTATCTATTATTTAGAATGTATGGGACTTTCACTTCTGAAAAATTCAATCTTTCAATTTAATCCTGATAATATATTTTATGACCAAATTGATCATGATTTTAGGTAGCATAGCAAAATATAGGGGCATGTCTAAATGTCAGCATTATGTACGTATGAAATAAACATGTCCATATACTGTATATTACAAACATTTGTTCATCAATACTAATTACGAAGCTATGTTTTGCTCATAAAAACTAAATATATCGCATTAGTGAAATACCAATTCTCGCCAGCCTTCTTATTATTACTGCAAGCCTTCTTATTACTGTAAAACAGTTTACAATTTGCGCAAGCAATATGCAGCTTTCATTTTTGTTTCAAAATGAATTGCAGTTAACTGCAAGGACAAAGAAACTTATAGAATCAAACATATAAGATTTTTGGATTATTATTTGTAAGTAACAAACAAATGAAATAATATAAACAAAATAAAAACAAAAACACATACCCAAATAAAGATTTGACAGCAAACACTTGCAACACAGGATTTGAATTTTCTTGTAATGATCTTACTGTACCAAATAAAAACTGTGACAATGCTTCGTCTGATTCACAGGATGCATATCGACTGCTCGCCCAAAATGATTGACCAAGAAGAAAAGGTGATACTGAAACATGAGAAGGAAAAGATTTGCTTTGAAAATGTTTAAATAAAACAAGAAAGATCGACTGTTGGTCTCCCGGTAATGTATCAAAATGTATAAAAAAATGTAAAAAAAAATGTATATTTTTGGTCCAAATTTGCCTTGCTTATCCAAAACAAAAAACTTCTGAATTGTTAGAATGGCGATACTAACATGGGGATTTTATTCCTTATTATGTTCTAACTTACTGTAAAGAAATAGAAAAATCTAATGAACAGATCTTGAGATACAGGACCAAGTATCTATTTTTTGGCTCAAATTTAACCCATTTACCCGATTTTAGAAAAACAAGAATATTCAAGAACAACACGACTTTTTAGTTTTTAGCCATTATGGATGGCTAACATGAAGCAAAAAAAAAATAATGCACCAATTCAGAGAAAAGTTAGTAACAGATAAGCGACCGGATGAACGAACAAGCATGAATTTATAAGACTCCATCGGCAAAGCCAGGAGTCCAACAAGGGATGAATTGCAACTTTAGACATTGTGCAGATGGTTTGGAGTTTGAGATATTAAAAATCAAATTTACCCAAAAATTGATCATATTTTCATGGAAACAAAACCCTTGACGCTTTTAACTTCAGGTAAAACTGTTCTGAGAAAACTGTCTCTCGTAAGTTAAGTTCACAAACGTCAAACGTCAAACTTCAAGCAAAGTCAAGAGTCCAATAATCATTTTAGTTCAAACCAATTTAAACACACAGTAGGAATTAAAAGTGAAATATATCTTGTCAATAACCTTACCTGTAGTAGAACAAGATGCTAATAGGAATTCTGTTAAGAACACTTTAAACTCTGCATTAATTTCTTGACTTTCTAACTTTTCACATATACTGGGTTGTATATAACCGAGAGATAATAGACAAACTTCATGGTACTTCCACCTAGAAACAACAAATAAATATTTTCCACAAAAGTCTTGACAGCTTTTGTAAGTTAAACATTAAACAACACAGTAAATGATTAAAAGGCATTGTTATCAATTTGTAACTTAACTTTTCAATTATAAAGTAACGTATCTTACCAATGAGTATCACCTTGCTGCTTTAGTTCTTCGCCTTTTTGTTTCAAACGAGCAACAGCATTACACAATTTCTGAGTAGCACTATTAAAACGTTCCGCTAATGTCTATAAATTGAAAGTATAAGTTAGTTATTGTTCTCCAATCTTAATTAGCAGGCATTGAAGGTAAGTTTTACATCCAGAACTTACTTTAGACTTGAAATTATTATTAATTAAATACCAAAATAATATTGGAATTATTATTAATAACAAAATAATATTGCAACAAGAAAGACTGACTGCTGGACTCCCAGGAATTATTTTGAAAACTTTCAAAGATGTTAGTAATTCTCTTGATATTGAACTACAATTTGAGGTTATAAAAGACCTACTTCTGCTTAATCTAAACAAAATAAAACTTGCTTGCCCAAGACAAGAATTTTCAGAAATATAGGAATAGTGCTAATTCTTACTTCTTATTATTTTCAAACTTCATGCAAAAAAAACTGTCCCAATTGCTATATAAAAATAATGAAATTCATAAATTATATTTATATGTTGTATCTTAAACTATTGTTAAAGTAAGTGAATAGTATGGTTGACAGTAATGTTTTTGAAAGTTAATACATTCAATATCCCTGTTGATTTTGAGCTTAAAAATCAATGAAACTTTATTAGTAGCAACTTTAATAAAAGAGCAAAATGTATAGATGATTGGCATGCCCTACTAACATCAATGATAATGGTTATAATGCTTTTGTAATAGATGAATCGTACCTACAGCTATACAGATAGAAATAAAAGAAGCAGCCAACGGAGCTGTTCTAAGAAATAGGTGTTCTTTTTCAAAGGAAGCTCAAAATTTCAAATTTCATAG
>JAYJMI010022566.1:0-12579 GCA_036873855.1 Sarsia tubulosa
CATCTAAATCCAATAATTAACTTCAATTCTCATTTAAAAAAATAATCGGGGGTCCACTAGTAATTGATTCCTTGTTATTTCTCTTTTTAGATGATATAAAAACAAAACAAAAAAAATTATATAAATTAAAAATGGCATTTTCGGAAATTACAAGAAAACACCATTCAATATTCGACCATCAAAAACATTTATCAGTAATTAAAAGTCATAAAGCTCCAAGTATAAAAGACTTTGAAATCATAAAACCAATAAGTCGTGGAGCATTTGGCCAAGTTTATCTCTCAAGACGTAAAGGATCGAAAACTTTTTTCGCTTTAAAATCAATGAAAAAATGTGACGTGTTGAACAAGAACATGATGGAGCAAGTGATAGCAGAGCGAGATGCTTTGGCAATATCATCAAAAAGTCCATATGTTGTACAATTATTTTATTCATTTCAATCTGATGAAAAGATATTTTTAGTGATGGAATATATGATAGGTGGTGATATTAAATCTTTATTACATAATTTAGGTTTCTTTGACGAAACAATGGCAGTGTTTTATATAGCTGAAGTGACATTAGCTCTTGAATATTTACATCGACATTTCATTTACCATAGAGATATTAAACCAGATAATATGTTGTTATCGAATACCGGACATGTGAAGTTAACTGATTTTGGTTTATCGTGTTTAACCTCAGAAAGGAAACCACCAAGTTATTTTGATCTAATGAAAACACCAGCTCCCATTAACAATAATAATAAAAATAATAAACAAACCAATAAAAGAGTTGATGTATTTTGGAGAACTCCTGGTCAATTACAATCTTTGACGAGTAAATTTACTTTCTCCTATCCAAGTAATAAATCTGATAGTAAAATTAAAAATAACAAAATGAGTACTTTAAAAAGTGAATGCCTAGGTTCTAGTGAATTTAATTTCAGCCCACCTGAAGTACGAACAACGCCTGTGTTTTCATCACAAAATTCATTTATTTCTACGCCAAGAATCGGTCGAAATTCGTCTACACCAATCCTATACCCAAAAGAACCTGAAGTTGAACAACCTAAAGTACTACAACACACTGGCCTTACAACCGATATCGATATAATGTCTTTAAATTGTTTCCGAAGAAAACGAAGTTATCAAGAAATGGAGGTGTGTGAAAAAGAAAATATTAACGTAGAAGAGAAGCCTCGTAAACGTTCTAGAGTGATATCATTTAGTATGCCATATGAATTAGAAATCTCACACGAACCTATTAACCAAAATCCTAAAGTTACAGTAGTAAAGTTTGATGAAAACACAGACGAGTATATTGAATACAAAGAATATTCTAGTGATAAAGAAAGTGACACTTCAGATAAAAATCCTTCTCAGACTTCTTCAGATACTAGTAATGTTATCAAAGAATCCAATATATCTAACGAAGAAGCTCAAAATCATTCAGTCAATGCTAATATCAGTGGGGTTTCAATTCTGACAGAGACAAGTAAAATGAGTTTATCGATGGTATCTAGTCCAGGAGATGAGATTGATATATCTTTACCTCAAAACGAACTATATAAAGTCACGCCTGTATTATACAAATGCACTCCTTCTCCATTACAACAGCAAAGTAAATCAAAGTTTTCGCCTTCTCTTACGCCAAAAAATTTAAGAGGGCGGGCTGATTCGAATCTTATGGTAACGCCCATACAAATGTTGAAATTTTTTGATGATGGCCCATCACCGGAAAAACAAGAAACTGTTGAAAGCAGCAATAACATGTCAAAGTCTGATTATGATGAAAAAAACCATACACCAGCAGGAGATTTAAGTCTTGATAGCAGCACTCATTTTATTAAAGATATGAAGCAGACTCCATTCCGTACCCCAAAAAGTTGTTTACGTGGTAAAGTAGCACATACGCAACGTCGAAGAATATTGGGAACACCTGATTATTTAGCACCCGAAATTCTGTCAGGACTAGACCATAGCGCCCCAGTTGATTGGTGGGCGTTGGGAGTTTGTTTTTATGAATTCTTAACTGGAGTACCTCCGTTTAATGACGATACCCCTGAACTTGTATTTCAGCATATTCTAGATCGAGATTTAATATGGCCGGAAGACGATGAAAAGTTAGCAGACGAACCCACAGAAGCAATTGAACTACTACTAACGGAAGACCCGAGTAAAAGACCACATGCTGGAAATATAAAACTGATGAAATGTTTTTCAGATATTGATTGGGATAATTTACATAATATAGAGGCACCGTTTGTTCCGCAGCCCGATAATATTTATGATACTACATATTTTAATGCGAAAAATTTAGCTAACCAATTAAAAATGTCAGAATTTAGACCGTAGTTAATGTTGTTTATTGATCTGTAATTTAAATGAATTTAAAAGTATAAACTTTGTCTAGTTTTTCTTAAAAAAGTCATATAAACTCATTGTATGACTGAGCAAGATTAGACGACGACCTCTAGTATTTACTTTCTGGACCAAGGCTTGTTTGTTCATTCTTCCATTCGCCTTTTTGTTACACTTTGGTAAATAACAGTTACCAATTTGCTCATAGATTCTTGGTTTGGTTGGTTTTTCTGGTATATAAAATCACAAAACAATGGAGACAGGTTTTTTTTCTCAAATTCTTGTCTTCCCGAAGTTGAGATAAACAATGCAAAATTAGGCCAAAAATAAGTAATTTTTAGGTTATTATTTTAACATATAGAATTAATTACTTGTTTTTCAGAAAAATAAAATTTGGAAGTAAACGAGACATTAGGTACGGTATATATTTACATTGTTCTGCTCATTTTCAAAGCGCCATATGGTTAAAAGTTCTTGTTTTAGTTACCAGAATCCAGTGTTAAACCTGTCACTTTTTTGATTTCTATGTTTAAAACATGTAGTTAGAATTAATTAAAAAGTTATATAATGATGCTACTCGTACTGAAATATCCAATATAGTTAGCGATCTTCCTTGTTAATAATTTTTGATAAGAACATTTTGATAATTAACTTTTGCATCAAATCTATACTTCTTAAAGAACAAACCAGTATTAAAAAATATCTCTATGTGTGCAAAAAGTGATATTGTGTTTAAAGATGGTGTCAATCATAAAGATACGACATCAAGTAATGGCTTTGAGAAGATTATTGTCAAATAATTCGGATAGATTATTGAATTACGATAGATGGACGTTATTTCCCACGAAATGGTCATGTTGGACTTTGAAATTTGTTTTGTATTTTTCATGTATTTGACATGAAGTACCAAGCAGTAAATAAAAATAAACAAAATATAAAGAAAGCTCAAAAACATTTAACTATATTATAAAAAAAGATGAATTGTGACTAACTTCTTTTTAAATGAATTGCCTTTTGTGTAAAGATTTTTGCCTTTATGCATGTGTTTCTTTTTACGTGAATTATTTTACAAAAAAATATATGTACGCATTTTTTTAAGTTGGCTGTTCGCACTAAATTTTACATAATCGAAAATTACTTAAAATAAAATACAATTTAGAGTTTAGTTTGCCAGTTTGATGAACTGCAACTTGAGTATTCCGTGAGTAATGGCGTCCATTAGCTTTGAAATGTCTCAAGTGTCTAAAATTTGTGTTAATGATACACCCTAAAAAAAACAATGCATTGTTTTGAGAAGCAAATGCTATAACAACAATATGAATTTCAAGTCGTACCAAGTTTGTTTAATTAGAATGTTTTGAATGTATAATATTACATATTTTGTTAAATTTAGTTTTTATGTTAAAAATAGTTTAAAGAATTTTCTAATACATTTTAGTTTAGTTGAAGTATACTTTGGTAATTAAATATCCGTTGAATATTTATACCTAAAATTTTTATAGGTCATGCTTCGTTATACTAAGAAGAACACAAACTTAATTAACCATACGTTACATTATTTATAAATAAAATTGTTTTGGTTTGTATCAGTTTTAAATATAGCAATTTCTTTGATTTACTAGCTTAAACAAATAGTTTAATCACATTGTTTTTTATAGTTTACGTGAAAGTGAATTTTACAAAAAAAAATTAATAAATAAGTAAAGGGGTGGAAGAAGTTATGAAAAAAGAATACTTTAACGGTTTTGTTTCTTTTACTACTAATATAGGTTTTCTCATAGTACTCCTGGCCCTAGCTATAGTCGAGCATAAACTTCCGAGTATCCTCATTTTGACTTCAGAATTAGTTTAAAAGATGCTGACATCTGCTAAAGATAGGAAAGAGTAGCATTTAGCAATTGCGATTGATCTTTTCTCTCTTTTTCCCCTGATGTCAGCATCTTTTACAGCTACATACAAGCAATCCAGGTGAGCTAAATGAAGGTAAATAATTTGGTATTTTTCGAAAATGATATGATTTCTATAGTTTGAAGCTCTTGCTGTGGAGATATGGCAATTTGAAAAACTGTGATTTTTGCTGAGTCAGCAGTTTTAATGAATAATTTGCTAATTTGAAAGCCTCATAACTAAATCAATCAATAAAAATAAAAATCAATAAAAGTTACCATTATTGGATACTACTCGACGAGCCTTATTCAACTAATATACTTATCTTGAAAAGATGCTGACGTCAGCGAAACATGGCTAAAATAGCGTGTTTTTTTCTAGTCAGGTTGAATGAGGTGACTTAACGTTTAATAAAATAGTAATTTTATGAAGCCTTTCACCTCTGAAAAAAAATTTAGTAACAATATCAGTTCAGAAACTGCATATTTTTGGAGTTATAACCCATATAAAAACGAAAAAGTGAGTCACGTGACAAATTTCAAAGGCTTATACCGTGAAAAAAGTCATTTAGAGCATATAGTTACAACAAATAAATCTGCTCAAGAAACTCTTTCTAATGGTATATAACATGAGAGGTTTCATGAGCAAAAAAAAATCATTCTCTACAGGGTATGACGTCATCAGCAAATCCAAGATGGCCGAAAAACTGACAAGGTCCAAATAACGTGACCTCGATTTTTTTTATCCTACACATGTATATAAACAATTTCTGAAGTCAAGTTGAGGGTACTCGAAAGTTTATGCTCAACTTTAACTAGGGCAGTATAGTTAGTCACTTTACTAGTTATCTTATACGTGTATCAACTAATTTTTTGAGCTTGAAGAAAACATTTCCCGTGGATTAAATGTTGTTTCCACTCAGTTATCAAGTCAAGGAAAATTGGTTTTCGCTTGGAATTAATTTCGATTTCTCTTTGAAAGCTAAATCGCGAAAACTAGTTTTTTTCATCGATTTATTTTAGAAGATGTAAGGATTCAAAAAATTACACTATTTTGCAAGTAAGTTTAAAACTTAAAACTTGTTACTTTCGACCTTAAGGCGAATTTCCACTTCAAGAAAATTTTCCCATTTCGGAAAAAAAAAGTTGAATCTTCCTGTCCGCGGAAAAGAAAAAATACAATAAAATTTTCCTTTCCAAGGAAAATTTTCTTGAAGTGGGAATCAGCCTTTAATATTGTTTTGAATAGCAATTACTTCCATCATAACTATATAATTCATGTATATTAATTCAAATGGTGATTGTAAATATATATTCAGCAATTTATATTTCGTTGACAATAATTGCCCATAATAATTAAATGGTAGTTTATTTGTTGTTGTTTTTTTTTGTCCTGTAAGATTGGTTTACATCGAAAAGTTGATTTTAACTCCTTGTTTCCAGCCGGCGTAACTTGTACACACGTACAGAAAATTTCTACTTATATGCATGCATAGTGTTAAAAATAACTTTTTTTTTTATGTTACGTTCTAGTTAGTAGAGCGGGATTCTACTTTCTCAAGAGAAAATTTTCGACCTCGCGGAAAATTGCGTTTACTGGAAACAGGGCATAACGATGTCATCACACTTAGTACAGCGTGAGAACAACAAGTTTTTCTCATCTCATATTCCTTGACTTTCTAGCATTTCATGATATTTTTTTTACACCACCAGGACACAAGTCCGTGATAGCGTTTTCAAAACCTTTTTAATTTTGAACTATTGCATTGATCGTACGTCGTAATCCGTATGTACATAGCACTGTATGTTTCCTTATTAACCTTACATTTGTTTTTTCATTTCTTTGTATGTCGTTAGGGAATTATAATTATAGGAAAGCGATAGAAGAAAAGTTAAAAATATTTCTCTCTAATTCTGTTCATTTTGAAGCATGATCTGCTCGTAGAGTCTTATATTACTACAAAGTTATCTTCAATTGTATATAGTATCATCTATAGATTATAGTAATTATTACTACAACATATTTAATGTCTGATATTTAATATTCTGCTCGGATACTGCATAATTAGTTCTCGAAATCATGTTTTGTACCCAGGCACTAATCTAGAAGGAGAGGGCAGGGTCCGATTTTGCTGAAAAAGGGCACTTTCATGCAATAATTTTCTTAAAAATAGTTTTTTTTTGCATTAACTTTTGAAGGGGCAGGACCCTCCGGACCCTCTTTTGCGCTAGATTAGAGCCTGGTACCTCGGAGCATAACTATATAGATCGGTTGTCTATTTGTGGTTGTCTCTTGTTATAATATATTTTTATTTAAGCGTATTTAATAAGCATGTATCTGACAGCTGCATTTGTAGCTTCCATTGTATTATCAGTGGTGGTAGATGGTAAAATCACGTGTATTGGTGAACATGGAAACCCTGTGGATATGTAAGTAAATTCAAGTTTTTCTGCTTACGATGAAAATAAAGTTCTGTTTATAGTCTGGTAGGTTTTCTTGAGCAACCAACCAAAATACCGTTTTATAGTCTTAGTTCCGTTCCTCAAAATACATCAAGAACAAAAGTTTGTTAATAGTTACTAAAGGCTGTTTTCCACTCATCTGCGAGGGTAGTATTTCTACGCGCGGACTATTAAACTTAACGACTATAGTCCGCGCGTAAAAATACTACCCACGCAGATGAGTGGAAAACAGCCTTAATTGTTTTTGTCGCACACTTTTAATTATTCTCTTCGAACATTCCTAGAAATCATTAAAAAGTGATAAAATTTACAAACATATATGATGCTTTGGATATTGTTTCTTTGCAACAATGCGTAAATTAAGTAACGGAACTGAGACTTTAAAATGGTGTATTGAGCCAACTTGAGTAACTTTTGACACATTAAGCGAATACTGCTCGAGTAAAATATAAACACAAAAAACTATTTTCTAAATTGAAACCAAGAATTATAAATAAAGCTCAGGTAAGAAATCTTAAAATTACGAATCATTTATAATTTGTTCGTTTTTAAGGTTTGTCATTTACAAATTACCAAGAATTTCATGGCTTCCCCAACCTCTACCCCCTCATGTGAAAGACGGTCATGGTTACGCTTACCTTGATTCATCAACTGATTATAAATTCGTTTTGTCCGAGAATTCAATTGCAGATGATACTAGTGCACCCGGTCGTACGTTAGACCAAGTATATAACGCTTATGACGTGAATAAAGAATATTTAAAGAAAAAGGACAACCAATATTATGATGGAGCTGAGGATATTGCACATGTCTTTTACAATGATGAAAATCCTAATGGTAAGAATTTGTTTTCAACAAGTGCTTTTGTGAAGTGGTTCCAAGAATCTGTTTTTGTGAATTAGGTTTAATAATAGCATTTAAGAAGTGGTTTTAAAAATTTGGATTAAGTGATTGTTTTTAAGAACCCAATAGATGAGAGGTTCGTATGGCAACGTATGACTAGCCTACGTAAATAGATTACGCTAAAGCTTGGTCTATATTATACATTCATAGGAAAATCTATCTGAGAAAAGGACTCGGTACAAGTATCTTTTACCGAGATTATTTGTTTAGATATTATGGAACGTCGTAAATTCTAGTGCTAATGCGCATGCGTTTCGTAAATTCTGAAATGGTTTAGAAAGGATTATCGTGCGAATGTTCATAGACCCTAGAAAAACGCGTTTTTCGTAAAAGGTCTATATCGTTGGATACGTATGACATAAGAGAGAAATTTGGTTATTTTTTTAAAACGTCAGACTGTTTCGGTTATGTAACATAATTTTTCATATTAAAAATAGGACAATAACTATACGTAAAACCCAAAACTTATATAATTAAAACGAGGTTATTATTCAACGAGGTAAACTGTTTTTTAGGTACTGTTTATTTTGATTGTGGTCACACTAAAGGCGGTTTAGCATTTGACAAAGAAAGTGGTTTCTGGTTAATCCACAGTGTACCAAAATACCTCTCCCCCGCATCCGGTGGTTATATTTACCCGCACACTGGCTGTAAGTACGGACAAATGTTTATGTGTATCACGTTGAATTCAACGTCATTCGATGACGTAGGTAAACAAATTCGAGTCATTGATGCTCACATTCACGATGCAAACTTACCAGGCGGATGGCAAGATACTTACCCTAATATACAAAAAGCTATGGATGGTAAGTGAGGCCATATTTCATTTGTAATTTATAAGTTTTTGAGCTGGAATTATTAAAGGTCATATGTAATTTTATGGGAGAGCTATGAGTAAATCTGCTAAATACTTCATCCTGAAACGTGCAGTGTATATTCTAGAACTTTCCCAACGCTCCATGCCCAGTGATTTTCTAAATTTATTTTTAACTAGAAGAATAAATATGATCTGAACACTTTGCTTAATTAAACATACACTCTGCTAGGTGATATGATAAACGATAAATCGTACCAAGATATACTCCCTTTAACTTCGATGGGCGGCGAGCATTTTCATCATTTTGCAAAGAACGGGAAATTCGGTAAAGATTTATATCATGACTATGTAGCTCCTACGATATCTTCGGATTTATTTGCGGAAACTTGGCAATTCGGAACAGTTATCGGACCTTCCTGTACTAACTACAAAGTAAATGATATACAAAATTTGATTGTGGACACACCCACGATGAAATTTTCATTCAGAAATCATGATGACCATTCAAAGTTTGCGCTGACGACGACACCTCTTCAATCTATAGGTGTTGTGTGTATTGGAGACATAAATAGAGAGGTACTAACTTTCGAGTCTTTTTTTGAAGATCAAATTTGAGGCTTCATCTTTTAAAATCTATCCCAGACGGACTTTTGTAGTTGTATATTATGTTCAAAAGCAACATAAGAATATCAACTTTCACCCTCATGGAAAAACTACTATAAGAGAATTATGTTAACGAAAGTATGAAGAGTAATTGATATCCACCTTTGCGATTGATCTGATATATTTGTTTTCGAGTTTAAGAATACAGATTGTTTATAACACCTCCAAAAATATTTTTTTAAAAGATAAACTTTTACTTTTATCCGCTCTTGCTAATGTGTTTTTTTTCTTCATAGCCAAGTCAGTTCAGACGTGGTGGAGGCACTATGTGTTTAGAACGAGCTGATTTATGGCAGACATTTCGTTTGATGGTAAATGGTACGAATCAATGCCCAACATAATTCTCGTCTTCAAAAACACTTTATACTGCAAAAGAAGCGTAAGTCGATATGAAGTGGTTCTTAATTTATCTTAATATATTTTTTAAAGGAGTTATTTTTATTTTAAACATTTTTTTTGATTTATCAGAAACCTATGAATTTGATTTACAAAGTTCCTTACCTTTTAGAGTGGTGTTTTGTTCTAATAAACATTGTCTTTTCTTTTTAAATCGTAATGAGAAATAAAAGGCAGCTTTTAAAGCAAGTAGACACATAATTGCTAGGATAATGAACAAAAAAACAGCATAATTTATTAATATTATATCTAAAATTCACGCTCGTTCTTTCGTCCGTTCGTTAGTCCTTACGTCGCAAGTTTTTTATAGTTCTTTTACAGTTGTAATATTTTATAAGATTTATTTTTACTTCGTTTTTTATAATTGCAAATAGTTTTTAATATCACGTTAATTTATTGAATTTCCAACAATTTTTTCGAAATTACTTTCATATTAGAAATGTTAAGGTTAATTTCTACTTCAAGAAAATTTTCCTTGGAGCGGAAAATTCTATTGTCTTTTTTCTTTTCCGCGGACAGGAACAGAAAAACTTAAAAGAGATCCAACTTTTTCCGTTCCGAAATTATAAAATTTTCTTGAAGTGGAAATCCGCCTTAAATGTTCTTATTTCTATATACAGGTTACATGGATCGGATTAGACTTGAGAAAAATCTTTCTTTAAAAAACCCGCAAAGGTCGCAGTATAAGGATTTGATTTACGACAATGTTCATACATGTAACGTATAATAGCGAGAACTCCAGTGGATTAATTTTCGTGGTTTGTGGTATTTTCGTACCCTACCCGCAAATGATGCCAATTAACACTAAAAAAAACAGTAAACAGACAGTTCATCCGTGATAATTAATCCACTTAAGGTAATCTGTTAAGGACATACCTAATACTGTTGTATTATGTATTACCAATTTCCAAAATCCAAAATAACCACATATTCGTAGGTTAAATTTGTCACGCATCCCAAAACCGATGTCATCCGTGCACAATATGTGAAGACAACACAGTGTACTTCCATATTATTTATTTAAACTAGACAATTGTTTTCGAAATTAAATATAGAAAATATATGTTACGTTCCTTCTATGAAATTTAATATATGAGATAATTAGATTATAAATATTTTTTTTGCTAGAATTTTGTATTTCTTATAATAAATTTACATTTTAAAACTTCTTTGCTGTTATTTTGTTTCCAAGCGTCCATGAAGTTTTGTTGTGCCTACTTCCATAGCGAATTTTATTTTGGGTCTGTTGGTAAAAAGTATTTGGGGATGCCCAAAATACCCCAAATTTTTACTGGTGAATCGAGTGAATATGTAATTTTAGTTGCTGATATGTTTCGTCATAATAAGTAAAAATAAAATTGAGTTTTCTTTTAAAGAGAATTACTCAGGTGTTTTGGCCTAAAAAATCAATCCCTACTAATTATTTGTGAAATAAATAATGACATTTCAGTAGTATCTTGTGGAATTTTAAGGCAATTTATATCAATCGATAAACAAGAAACAAGAAAGTTTGGAAGTCTTTTACTTTTGATCTGCTGGCTCAAGTGGGGAAATGTTTACAAGCAGTTCAGGGTGGCCACTCTATACTGGAAATACTGGATTATACTGGAAAAAAATATATACTGGAAAAAAATACTTGAAAGTTACTTTTTTGCACAATTATACTGGAAAATACTGGAATCCAAAACATACTTTGATCATTAGTAGGAAATTCCACAAAAACTGATATTAAAATAGTTGGACAAACTTTGATAACCAAAACCTATGAAGTCTGAGCGCTCTATTCAGATCTGTCCCTCTGTAACACAGTTGCCTCAGAAACCGTTCATTAGTGTTCTAATTTTTTGCATGAAGTTAGTGATTCATAAATTGTTCAAAGTGGCACATTTACCCGAAATTGGGGTCATTACAAAATAATAAAATTGGGTCAAATAAAGGTTTCAAACTGGCATAAGTGGCATAAGTGTTACCATTCCGAAATTTCTTGTTTGCCAGCAACTGTGGTCAAAAAGTCAAAAAAAAACTACGAAATACATCTTTTGACACGAAGTCTCATACTAGACTACAGGCAGGGTACCAATTTGTTTGAAATTTTGTACGATAGAGATGAGTAAAGCATAATATTTGAATCTAGAGTTTCTTCAAATTCTGCTCATTTGCATGAGGTCAAAAAGTTGATTTTACAATAAATGTTGTTAAAAGATGTAATTTTTGAATTTTGGTCAATGGAAGAGCTGATTATATGCTATTTACATTGTTTTACTTACAAAATCACCATGATATTTGTTTAAATTGTTGCAAGTTTACTTGATAAGTTGTATTTTTCGATTCTTTTGATTTAACTGAAATCCAACATTTCTCCTCATTAAATTGCTTTTAGGAGACATTTTGTTGTTAGTTTTTAAAAACATTTTTTTAGAAAATACTTCCTTTAAGTAATTACAGTAATGTATTTATGAGGTGTGGTTGCTGCAGATTTTACTTTGCCTTGAAAAATAATTGCTCATTCACAAGTTCAAGGGTCGTTGTTGACCCTCTAAGTGTTTCAAGTGTTTCCCTTTTAGTTTCAGGATTATTGCCCCTTTTTAAGCAATAGCTTTTTATATACATAGGGTCGTTGCTGACCACTTCTTTTGTATCACAGGTTGTAGTTGACCTTCTATAATGTTACATACATTAATGTTAATACATTGTCTTGTTAACCAAGATTATGTTTTGGGTCGTTGTTGACCTATACTAGAAGAACCGGACTATTCTGTGAACAAGCAAGTGAAGTGGCCATATTACATGGATATCCCCAATATCTCCCAAACTTTAGCATATAACTTTAAGATATTTGTTATATCTCCCATTGAAATACATATATCTGCTGTTTGTGCAACAAGTTTAAGTAACACACGCTAAGTGTGTACTGAAAATCTTTTCAAATATACTGGAAAACTAAAGTTTAAAATACTTGAACTAAATCATTTATACCGGGAAAAAATATGGCTGAAACAGTGGCCACCCTGAAGCTTGAATTGTCTCCAACTGATCTTTGCGATACATTTCGTGGTAGGTTATACCAAGGAGCTTTTAATACTAGAATGTGTTAGAAACTCCTTGGTTA
>JAYJMI010022788.1:0-12575 GCA_036873855.1 Sarsia tubulosa
CGAGTACCATTTTTAAAGTCTTTGGTATGACCTATCCCTGGATTTCTCCAACTTACCCTCGATCCTTCTCTTTATTGATGAGTGCTCAGCAGAGAGGCGTCGAGTATCATCGGCTGGGGATCGAAACCGCAACCTCCCGCACCGTAGGCGAGCACTCTACCATTGCGCTAAACGTTTTAAACCAATCATAAAACGGAATTTTGATTACGGAAAATCTGCTATATCGATCGGGCAATACCGCTGAATAATGCCCATCGTACTTGATTTTCAAATACATTATCAACGTTTCAAAATAATCAAAACACAGGATTTCGATTACAGAAAATCTGCCCTATCAATGGGTAATAATAAACAACTAATATTCACTAAGATAAATTCAATGTAGATATATTGTTGTTATGTCTTCAAAACTTATTAAATACGCCAATTTGCCTTAACTTCGTCGAGCACTTCTTGAGTATCCTGCGACATTAATATAAATAGGAACTAGCGTAACGACTGTGTAACAAGCGTAACATCCGAATTTGAGTACCTTGTGAAAATTTGAGCAACTTTCTATATGTAGTTTTAGATATATTTGTATTTCAAAGTTGCTAAACAATAGCAATCTAGCAACGTTAGCAATGGGAATCGTTACGCTAGTTCCTATTAATAATAATATTTACCAAATTTACCAGCTTGACCTACTTCTAACTTCTCTGTTATCACATCAAATTTCACTAAAGGTTTCATAAAATGATCTCTTTTGAAAATGTATCTTTAATCCATTGCAAAGAGCAATTTGAGATCAGTCAAGCAGATAAATGACAGCATAAGTCAAAATGAATAAGTCCGTTTAGGAGGATTAATTTTCGCGGATTTCGTTTTTTCGGCATTTTCCGCGAAAATTACTCCACGTGAAAACTAATCTACTTGAGGTATATACAACATCACCAAAAGATCATCATAGTTCAAAAACAGGTGGTTATACAGGTGGCATTTCGTGCTTTGCGTTCATGATATTGGTTAGCTAGAACTCGAACTTTACGCTGCGTATATGTCAAACAAAATACAGCAATATCAGACGCAATCTCTGAAATTGCCTCTTTAATTTGTAGCTCTAAAATTTGATACTATATAAATCATTGTAAAAGAAACCTTGTAATAAAAATGAATTTAAGAAATAAAATAATATTTTATTATTTATTATCAAGGTATATTATTATGTTAGACAATAAAATATAAAATCCAATACTCAAATGAATATATTTCTGTTAAAAAACATTTCAACTCGTGTTGACTCGTGTTGTTGTTTTTACTCTTGTTGTGTCGTGTTTTACTCGTGTTGTCTTGTGTTGTGTCGTGTTGTCTTGTGTTTTAACTGGTGTGGTAGCTTTATAGGCTAGATCATTCTTTTATATGTTTTAAATAAAAAGAGTGGTGCATTTTAAAGATTTTAGAAAGAGAAATAACTGATTGTAAACGAGGCAGGGCTTGTATAATTACCATTTCCAGATTTTTTAGATATTTCTGTAAGTCTCTCTTCATGCAAACGAGCATTTTAATGATCTATATGATATGATCTGTTTTCAAGTACATGGTAAAGTTTTATCTATACCTTTACCTCAACCTCGTTCCCAGAATGATTTTTCGCAAGGCAGACGTAGAAATTACTGAGCGATCTTCTTCTCTTAGCGAATATTTATTCTGGGAACGAGGTTGCCTTTACCTATTTTTATATAACGAAATTTTCTGATGGTTAGATGTAGAATTACTTTGGGTTAAAAGCAGAAAAACAGTTTCTTCAGGTGAATTCTATTCTAATATAAATATAGCTACAAATAAACCACCACCGATCACTTACCACCGATCAACGATCCACCGACCACCGACCGCCGATCGAAAAACCGATTTTAAAAAGTTAAAGGCGTTTCCAAAAAAAACAAATTATAACGATTTCCTTTATTTTCTTCTACACGGAATTTGTTTTCGGTTTTACCGTTGGTACGTTTAAATTTAAAACAAGGTTATTCCAATTTGCTTATTCTTTTTTTGTAGCCAGTAGAAGTATAAAATCAATAAACTAGATACAGAACTATTCTAAGAAATATCAGTAAATATGTGTTAAATTGAAAATAAAACGTGTAACCTAAACGTTAATTCATATTTTTAAATAACCAATTTTATTATTTGATTTATTGGCATTTTCTATATTGATTAGTTCGTTTTGTTGTTAACAATACCATTATCTCATGTTTTAAAAGTTATTTATATTAGCTAACAACAAAATCTATGAAAAACGTCTCAAAATATGACCTAACCTTGCTTATTTATGTAGTTTCAAGAACAAATCAAGGTTTACTATATCGAGGGATACTGGAAATTCGGAAAAAAATATATTTCTACTATTCTGAAAAATTGTAAAAGAAAATGGATGTTCGCTTTGCTTGCAAATACCAAAGTTAATAGATCTAAGCGGAAAGTACTTTCTTCGCGTTTCCATATTTTTCGTTGCCTTATTTTTTCTGCGGTTTTAAAGAAGAAGGGACTATACCTAGTCTAGGAATTTACAAAAAGGTCCTTGAAAGTCTAATAACTTTGCAAATACCATAAAGGTATATAAGATTAAACTATAAGATCTAACTATCTATGTTTTGGGCTAATCTTCAAACCTCATATTATTTATATCTTCTTTGCGAATTCTTTCTTTTCGAATCAAATGCTTTTTTTTTATTAAGATAATAAAAATTTTAAGAGAAAAAACGAGACTTGTGTTATTGTATGAAATTAGGCTCATTAGTTTAGCCTTCTTTTTTGAGACGTAAACAAATAAATTGTAAGAGACGTTTCCATTTCAGTGAAAAACAATATCAAAAAGTCTAAAAGTATATTCAGGGGACGCATGCCTCTTTTAAACATTGTCCTTTACTAAAAAGTAAGTAAAAGTTTTGGAAAACACCTTTAATTTTTTACGATCGGTTTTTCGATCGGTAGACGGTGATCAGTGGTCGGTAATCGGTGATCGGTGTTAAGTAAGCGGTGATCGGTTGTATGATCGGTGAGCGGTGGATTTACAGAACGCCCCATTCAACAAAACGCTGTTCAACAAAATGGCAAAAAGTTCTGGCATTGTCAGTTTTATCTTTCAATTAATAATAAAAAGAAACTTTTATAAGACAGATCATTAAAGAGAACGAGTTCAAGCACTTCTGCTTCTTGTTATCTTTCTCGTTATGTTATCTTCGTTCAAAAACTACTTGATTAGATTTTATACAATGACTGAAACCAATAATGTTTATAAAAAAACATTATACTGGATCCAAATAAACGTGAAGAAATTCTAAATCATAATCAAAATATTGAAAACTGGCATTTGAAGTGAGAGCAACCCATCGACCCTGCGTTTTTGACGTGCAACGCCACCACATCCCAACCATGCGCGATTCGGCAGCACCTTTTTTACATTCTTGGAAGGTATCTCCAACTTCTAATCCTCTGTCCATCAAAGCTAAAGAAATGTAAACAAATAATCAGGTGAACTAAGTTACTCCCTCAATACCAGAAGAAGAAAAATAGTTTAATGCATATTATTTAAACTTATATGATTTTGGGGGGGGGTACCTTCTTTGTTATCAATATTTCATTTAGTCGACTAGATGTACTACAAAGAAAGCTTTTATATTTTCTACTAAACTAGGTGGGTTTGAGCATGAACATTCGTAAACCAGCGCTTTCCAAAGGAGACAAAGCACTAGGAAAATGCTATTGCTCAAAAAATAAACCCTTATTTTTCATTTAAACTTGGTTTTGAACACCGTAAAGTTTAGCCGAATAATTTTGAAGCACACTAAAGGAACATCTTGTATTGAGTCTAGTTGTTTAAAAATACTGAAAGAGCCTTTTTATTTAATATGAAAAAAAGCTAAAAACGAGTATACGATTTTTTGTGTACACAGTAAAATTTATCATTTTTATATGCAATAGAATAACGTTTATTCTATGTATTTTATGTTATTTTATATTTTATAAGTTTATTAATCACCTCTGATGCTTATATAGCAAATATTGTTTATGTGCTTCATTGGTTGTCATTTATATTGTTTATTGAATAGTTTTATAATACAAGTTTTGAATTAAAATAGCAATACAAGTATACTCGTAGAAGCAATATTTTTGTATACAAAGCTACTTAGTGGTTTTTGTCTTACCTAAGGCAAAATGTTTTTTATGGAATTAATAACCTGACCTTTCGTAGTGGAACACTTTAGAAAATTTACCACAAGATATAAAAATCTTTAAATCTTTAGTTACTCAACTCATAGAGAAAATAAAAATAAGAAGCACTTAATATATTTATATATTTCAGTTTATTTTTCACGGTTTTGTTGGACTTTATCAGCTTTTGTCTCTCAACTTTCAAGTCTAAAATCATTTTTGTGAAAACTATATTGAACCATAGTTTATCGACTGATATATTGTAGACTATGATTGAACTTATGTATATAACGTAAAAATAAGTTAATAAAGCTGCTAAAAATCACTTTATTTGATCCTATCTAAATTCGAAAATTCTCTCTCTTAACTTCTAACAACATCTGAAAAAGTGCAATAATTTTAAAAACCAAAATGATCAATTAAGATAAAAAATAAAATATAATGTAATTATGTGGCAAAATTATCTTGGTTAGAAACTTTTGGTTCTTAAAACAAGGCACTCAGACAATTGGTCATCAGATTATTGGTCCGTAAATCAGGGGTCTGTGAATTACAAAACAGCTATTGTTGCAAAAGAAAACCATGCTACTTTAAGGGGATTAAATTTCGCGGGAATTAAATTTCGCGGATTTCACGGATTTCGGGGTAAATCTACGAAATTAAATCCCAACGAAAATTTAAAAAGTTGCCATCCGTAAAATTAACTCCCCGCGAAATATTTGAAAATACTACCGAATCCGCGAAATTTGTTAAAAATTTAAAAAAGTTGCGAAACATGAAGCAAAAGGGTCTAAGTAAGAAAGTGGTGAAATAAGAAAGTGAAGATATGTAAAAATATAATAGAAATGAGCTTTTATTAAGTAATTACTTTTATTTTTCTTTACCAAACTCACCTGTATTAAAAATAGTATTCTACATGTAATCAGCGAAAAATGCGAAATTTTTGAAAAAGGTCCTTCCGTGAAATTAAATCCCCGCAAAATATCTAAATTTCGCGGATAAGCTCATCCGCGAAATAACACCTATTTATAGCTAAAATTGATCTTCTCATTAAATTTCCATCCTTAGACAGCAATTATTATCTGTTCCTTAAAATATACAAAGTGGACGTTCTTTGTAATTGTACGTTATAATGGAATTATAAAGTTAAACGAAGAAGTAGTTTGCATTTTAAAACCAAAACCCTATTTTTTGGAAAATTCAGTCAATTTGGTCCTGGTTTTACCCTTTATTTCTTTTACCAGGGCTACTTGTTTGCTTTTGTTTAACGGATTTGATATTTAAATATTTTAAAAACTACAAATCGAAATTGACTTAAATTTACACAGAAAACTGCTGCTAAAGTGGAAGGGTCTTAAATATGCAACTTAAGTATGCAACTTAAGTATATAAATAGAGTTTATCTCCATTAAATGATGTTTTTATCTTGACTCATACTAAAGTGAAAATCTTTCATTTTCGCAAAGTTTCACTAGGGATTAGTTTTTTCGGCCAACACGTATGAGTAAGTACATTTAAATAAAGTTATAATTCAGCATCAGTTAAGGGTTGATTTACATTTCTGATTACATGAAACGAGCCAGCCAGCCTTGACGTGCTTTTCTTTTTATTATTTAACACAAACTTCAAGTGAACAAAACCGCTTTAGCGAACAAAAAATAAAGAATTCTTCTTTAACTTACTATATGGATTTTTAAAATCTGTAAAATCATCATAAGAAATTTGATTGCTTTCATCAACTTTAAAGTTAAAATACTTTTCCCATCTCTCACCAAAACTCTCTTGCAATTGTCCTTTAAGAACGTACTTAATAACCAAATCAAAGTTGAAAAGTTTCGTTAGCCTTTTTATGTTATTCAACCCAGTCCAAAACCATTCGGGTTTATAAAAGACTTCCATGTATTCTGCTTTAGTATTAGTTATGTGTTCAGATCCAATATTTCGAACAATAATATACGTATTATCTACAACAACAGGAAATAAGAAATCAATTATAATATGTCATAAGATACTAATTATAAAGTGCTGTATATATGTCACTAGTGTTTTAGTTAATAATTGTTTCACAAATTTGACATGAAAAAAGAAAACCAACGAAAGCTCCTGAAAGATTTGGTTACCTGCATTTGAAACTTTTATTAACAAGAGATTTTATCAAACCATTTTCATTAAGTATGCACTATTTTTCTGTCCATTCCTTTTTTAAAACAAAAATATGCTAACTTGTTAACTGTTAACTTTGGAAACTTGGTTCCTTCATTTTTAATTTTAAGGTGCAACTTCAAGTGGTTTTAAGGTGCAACTTCAAGTGGTTTTAAGGTGCAACTTCAAGTGGTGTTTAAGGTGCAACTTCAAGTGGTTTAAGGTGAAACTTCAAGTGGTTTTAAGGTGCAACTTCAAGTGGTTTAAGGTGCAACTTCAAGTGGTTTAAGGTGCAACTTCAAGTGGTTTTAAGGTGCAACTTCAAATGGTTTTAAGGTGCAACTTCAAGTGGTTTTAAGGCGCAACTTCAAGTGGTTTTAAGGTGCAACTTCAAGTGGTTTAAGGTGCAACTTCAAGTGGTTTTAAGGTGCAACTTCAAGTGGTTTTAAGGTGCAATTTCTATGTGTGTTTTTTGAAATATTTGCATTTCAAATATGCTAAACATAGGATTCAAGAAGCAATTGAGCTTTTATTTTACTTATAATCTATCTGCTCAATAACAGGAGGTGAGATTTACCAGCTTGATTTACTTACAGCTACTCTTTTAAGATACTAAATTTCAATTTATTTTTCATAGAAACGATCTCACTTGAAGTTGTACTTTTAAGCGCCAAAATTGCGACATTTTTCTTTTATACTTCATAAGTATACAAAGGATACAATATTTCATTTAAATATACCTTTTTAAGAAATTTTTCTAAAAAAATGTTTCATAATGTATCTTTTAGAGCACTTTGCTGGAACATCTCCTGGAAGATATGTGTATCTGTCCAATTTGCCCAATTTTTTGAGCATCTGAGGTTTCAATATTTTATCTTCCGCTCTACCTGTTACAGTGGCTTAATCAGGGGAAATCATTTTGTGAAACCTATATTGAAATTAATGTATTGCAAAGAGTAAAGCAAGACCAGTCAAGGTGATAAATGTTTTCCTATTTGGTTTAGCAGATCAACAGTAAGATAAGTCCAAACTTTTAAAACAGCTCATATGCTTCTTGTTTTCTTTTGTTTAGCGATTTAGAGATACAAATATCTTAAAAACTACACATAGATATTGGCTCCAATTTTCCCAGGATACACTGAAATGGTTACCTTTCATTCCACAGAGTTTCAGTAGGGATAAATTATTTTTGCTAAAACACCTGAGTAAGTCCATTTAAGCAGTAAACGTAATAAAAAATATACTTTAAACTGTTGACCATTTTCGTTAAGTATTCACTATTTTGGGGACGGCTAAGTGGAGAATTACGGTTTTTGGAGAGTTACGGTTTTTGATGGAGAGTTACGGTTTTTGTGACGTCATAATTCACATTTTTTCTGCAACTCTCCATATTCTAATTTTTTATAAAAAAAGGAGAGTTAGCGTTAACCGTAACTCTCCTGTCGTTAGTTTTTGGAGAGTTAGCCGTTAACTGTAACTCTCCATTTTTTAACGCCGTTAGTTTTTGGAGAGTTAGACATAAAAACATTAAATTTACATCAGAAGTAGAAAGTGAGTCTAAGTTACCTTTTCTTGACGTTTTGATTAGCAGAGAAAACAACGCTTTCACCACCAATGTTTTTAAAAAGCTCACCTTTAGTGGAGTTTATACTAATTATAGTAGCTTTATTTACGAAAGTTACAAGTTTGGTCTCGAGTTTACACATTAATTTTTCGTGTTTTTTCTTTAGTTTCAGATTTTTCTAAATTCAATTAGGAACTTGACAAAACAAAGAAAGTTTTAAGTAAAAATAACTATCTTATTGATTTAATTGATAACTGTGTTAAACTTTTTCTAGACAAAATGAATGCAGTGAGACCAGTTATAACTACTGTTGAGAAAAAAGAACTCTTACCTTTTCTCGGTAGCAATTCACTCTCGATACGTATGAGATTACAAAACAATCTCAAGAAAGCTTTGCCGTAATCTATGTTCGTTTAAGTAGCTTTTTTAGCTTTAAAGATAAAATGCCTAAATGTTTAATCTCTAATATTGTTTACAAATTTAACATGCAGGTGTATCCCATCTTACAGGTAAAAAATCTAACTCGACTAGTACCTCAGCAGTTAAAGACCATATGCTCGTATGCAACCATCGAGTCACTTTTGAGGATTTTTCCGTTTTAGCTACAGCCAGCAACAACTTTAAACTTGAAAACAAAGAAAGTTTACTTATTAGTCGTGATAAACCTATATTGAATAGAAATATCTCTAGCCTACCATTATATTTATTTTATTAGCTTTTTTTACCAGGCTATTAATTATGACAACTTGATTATATATTTTTATAATTATATCATAATTATATATTTTTTACTGCATTGGCTTAGACATTACGTTTTATGGCTAAAACGTTATACACAAAAAATTTGTATTGATGCATCTCAATTTTTTAGAGGTTTAATATTAAGGTTTTTATTAAAAAGATCATGTGATATCTATAATGTCACGCCGTACCATTACCAGCAAAATATATTTGGGCTTGTTTCGGTCAAACATCTATAATTGTCAAGTTTGATTGTCTTTGGATTATGTGAACGGTTGATTGCAGAATTAAAAAAGTCACGTGATCCCTATAATGTTACGATTACCACTAAATATATTTGGACTTATCTTGGTCAAACAACTTTAATTGCAAAGGTTCATTATCATTGGGTGACGAGAACAGCAGTTATTTCAGAATTAAAAAGATCACGTGCTCTCTAGAAGATCACGTGGTACGGTCACCAATCAAATGTATTTGGACTTGTTTCGGTCAAACAACCATAATTACAAAGTTTGATTGACATTAGATTACTTGAACGGTTGCTATTGCAGAATTTAAAAAGTCAGGTGATCCCTGTAATGTCACGAGGACAACCAACCAAATATATTTGGACTTATCTTGGTCAAACAACCTTAGTTCCAAAGTTTCATTGTCATTGGGTGACGAGAACAGCAGTTATTTCATATTTAAAAAGTTCACGTGCTCTCTAGAAAATCACGTGGTACGTTCACCAAGCAAATATATTTGGACTTGTCTTAGTGAAGCAACCTTAATTGCCAAGTTTTATTGTCATTAGATTACGAGAACGGTTGTTATTGCAGAATCAAATTAGTCACGTGATCATTTCAATGTCACGTGGTACGATTACCAATCAAATATATTTGGACTTGTTTCTGTCAAACGACCAAAATTGTTAAGTTTGTGTGTCATTAGATTACGGGAGGGGTCATTTTTGATGATAGGCTTGCTTAAGGCTTACTAATTAGCCGAAAACCGGTCTCGAAAATGCTTGTAAAAGGGATATCGAATATTTTGAATATAGAAAATGTAGATAGAAATGTAATCATAAATAAAATATTTGACGTCAAATAAACTGATCTTATACAGAATCTTAATTTTACATAAAATTGTCTTTTGTGACCACGCTATATTCTAAAACTCACGATAAAGATCATGGGAAATAGATCAGCAAAATATGTCACGAGGACAGAACACCGTAATCATATGAAACGGATCGAGAAAGAGTTTTCCAAACTTTACCAATCCTTTCTCGATGCTAATAACGAGATAACACGATATACGAAAGACTTGACAGTTGAAGTAAAGACAGTGCAAGAGAGTTTTATCAGTCAGGTTTGTATTCTTTCTCCTATTCTATAATTTCTTTAAAATTACCCTTTTTAAATACTAAACTTCAATATAGGTTTCACAATATAGGTTTCACAATATAGGTTCCCTGTGTTCTTATATATTAATGTTCTTACTCAGTAAATAAAGTGAAGTGACAAAATTATTTGTCTTAATTTTAGCGTCAATACTTTTCTGCACTGGACGAAGAAATGAAAATGATAAAGATTAACCAAGAGAAGATTGAAAATGGAGGTTTTAGTAAAAGACAACTTGATCAAATCAAAGAAGTTTCAAGACATGAACGAAAACATCGAGATCATGAACTTGATGATATGAAGGTTTGTCTACACTTTTGCTCTTTTAAAAGCGGTCGAAAGTTGAATATACGTTTGAGTTTACTGCACGGAATATTTCTGATAATGAAGAGAAACTGAATTATGAAATTTCAATTTAAATTATCTCAATAATTTACTTTAATCGCAATATTTTACTTTAGGTTAACTTTTGATCGCAAGCTTTTTACAAGTTGACAACTGTAGTAAACAAAATACCTAAATATTTAGTTTTCTGATATTCTTTTCGCCTTTTGTCAATTCTTTATGCAGACAAAGAGAAAACATGTAAAATTTAACACCGGAAAAAGATACATTTTTTCTATATCTTATCTCCTAGATGCGCCAATCTACTGTGCGAAATTATACCATGGAGTTAACTGATATGAACTTGTCACATGAGCGTGAAATCAAAGCACTTGAAAAACGCTTAAATCTTTTGGAATCAGAACCATCAAAAGATCATTTTGAGATGGCTGTACAAAAACGTATAAAGAGTCAAAAGAATGCTCAATGCAGTCGAATATTCGAACCAACAGACGAATCGCATGGAACTAAAAACATAAGTTGCGAAGATCTCAACTTTTCAAAAATTAACATGGCAATCAAAAAGCTTAAAGATGATATAAGAGTTGCTGAAATAAAGAAGAGTTATTAATTCTAATATTCAAAACATACTTTAAACAATGTTTGTTTTTTTGGTTAATTAACAAACTATGTTTTTGAATCAGCTTCACATAGAATGTCAAAACGCTTTCCTAGATAAGTGAAATCTCACCAAAAGATAGATGCTTTAAACACACTTAGGATAAGAGCTATTTTTCCTTATGATGAAAGAAACAAACCTCAAAATTAACAAGAGAAGATAATCTTACCAGTGAACCTAAGGTGGGACCCGGAACCCAGGACCCGGAACCCAGGACCCATGGACCCATGGACCCATGGACCCATAGACCCATAGACCCAGGACCCAGGACCATATATGTAGACTAGATTTAGTCTATTTTTTTTTTAAAGATTTAAGATATACAATCATGGTCATTTTAGACAAATAGGTCATTTTAGCGAAAATTGCCTTTTCAGAAGAGTTTTTAATAGCTAATTTATAAGGTTTTCCGTCTTTAGTTGAAAAATCGAAAATTCCCTGATGGAGACTGGGCACTAGGCTCCTGTTCCACGTTCCACTTCAGTTAAACTCGCCAGTTGTCCGAGCCAATCATTTTAACTTTTAACAAGTGATTCGTGGGTTTGCCGTTTGAGTAATAATTAGACTAGCTTCAGTAGACTAGTTATAGTCGGTTTTCGGAATTCCGGCCCGGGGTTTAAAAAATAAATACCGAGTTACCAGAGATCCGGTTCTACTATAAATCCGAAAAAATTCCGGTCATCCTTACAATAAAGTTTCGCTCATCCTTACAATAAAGTTTTGGCCATCCTTACAAAAAAAGCCCTACGGAAAAATGTTGTAGCTGGAAGAAAGTCTTCGCTCTTCCTTTTTTAATTTTTAATTAGGGACTATACTTAGTCTAAGTAATAATAGACTATTTCTAGTATATAAAACACGTTACACCAACGATATTTTCTAGATTTTTTTATTATGGTTGGTTAAACAATACACTTATCGGCAAATCAAAAGAATGTACTATTGATGTCTACACGACAGGAACTTGAAAGAACTTTGTTCTTTGTACTTTTTTTGTTTGCTCATACCATGGAACTATATTTCTACATATTATCAACTACAAACATTATGCAACTACCAGTATTGAGCAACCTTAACTCCCACACAATTTACAAGGGAAATACTTACTCGAACTTATTCTTCTGTAGTAGCATGCTTTTGTAGCGTGATATCATTTTTTTTGCCCAGTTTAATCAAGTCAAATCAAATCAATATATTCTTTTTTAATAACTCCTAATATAAATTTTCTATAGGTATAATGATGTAAGAAAAAAAATTAGAAAGAAAAACCAAAAAAAGAGGTGGTGCTATTTTAATTTATGTTAAAAACAATTTGATTTACAAAGTGCAAAACGACTTAAGTGTTTCTGATTGCGATAGAGAGTTTCTTACTTTAGAGATCATTAACACTGTAAAAGACTGTAAAAATACTTTAGTTTCTTGTTGTTACAAACCGCCAACGGCAAAAGTTGTCATTTTTTCTTCTACTTACATCATATTTTTAGCAAATGTTCATCCGAGAAAAAGAACATATTTGTATTAGACGATTTAAACTTAAATGCTTTGAAAT
>JAYJMI010022899.1:0-12572 GCA_036873855.1 Sarsia tubulosa
TATAAATGCATTATACCATAAACTTTGAGATAAAATTAAAGAAGGTGTAGCCGGGTCACAAACAAAATAATTTTTCCAAGTAGATAAAATTTCTTGATAGAATGGGAGGATATTACGAATTTTAGTGAGAGAAAAATCAAGATTTGAATGAAAAGTAAATGAATTTCCAAATGCACCTGCTATAAAATGTAAAGGAATAACTTTCCATTGGTGAAAGGACGTATCATATAATCTTTTTATCCAAGAGCATTGTAAAGAAATAACTTTTAACTTGATATTCACATTTTTCAAACCACCATCTTGATAGTTATTGTATAATGTAGTATTTTTAATTTTTGGTTTAGAACCATTCCATAAAAACTGTTTTTGAATTCTTTCTAGTTCATTGACTACATAAGAGGGAATCAAATTAATCAAAGTCTGATAAACAATTTGAGAAATTGCTAAAGATTTAAAAACAATAATTTTGCCTTCTAACGTTAAATTCCTTAACTTCCAAATACTTAGTACAGACTGTATTTTTTTTACAATACTTAGAAAGTTCCTTTCTTCTTTTAATTTACAGTTATAAGAGAAATGAGTACCTAAAATTTTGATAGTATCAATAGTAAGGTCAATACATTTCATTCCACAGACGGCCACATCAACCCCTTTCAGAGAGCCAATACCCGCAATTTCACATTTTGAAACATTAGGTTTTAAACCTGAGTAATTTGAATAAATATTGATGATTTTTAATAATTGTTCAGCTGACTTCAGATCACTAAGGAAGTAAGTAGTATCGTCAGCATACGCAGTATATAGGAAGCAATGGTCTAGAATTTTAAGTCCGGAAATGCATTTATTCTCTTTAACAAATAAAAATAAAACTTCTAAACAGAGTATAAACAAAAAGGCTGAAAGTGGATCTCCTTGACGAGCACCACGTTCTAGTTTAAAGTATTTTGTTGTTCTTCCCCCATTTATAACACAAGATTCTTGACTTTGAAGAAGTGTTTTAACCCAGGATATAAAATTTCTTCCAAATCCGAATTTTTCTAGGACCAAAATTAAAAAGCTGTGATCAAGTGAGTCAAATGCTTTTTCAATATCTATAGTAGCCATGTAACCTTCAATATTTTTTAAATCAGTAAAATCTATTAAGTCAGAAATTAATCTACCGCTTTCACCTATGAATCTGTTTTTAACATAAGCTGTTTGTTCATGAGATATTAGATTAGGTAAAACATCTTTTAATTTTTCAGATAAAGCCTTTGAAATTATTTTAGCATCAACATTGAGTAAGGATATTGGCCTCCAATTTTTGATAAATCTCTTGTCTCTGTCTTTTTTTTCAATTAGCTTAATTATAGCTTGCCTTTGAGATATGCTTAATACACCTTTTGATATTGAATATTGCACTGATTTTAAAAAAATATCTTTTATGTCATTCCAGAAAAAGACATAGAATTCTTTTGTAAGACCGTCATTCCCAGGAGATTTATTATTTTGCATATCTGTTAATGCTTTGTTAAGGTCGATTTCTGTGAAATTCTCATCACATTTTTCCTTTTGAATATCTGAAAGAATCGGAATTTTAAATTTACTTAAAAATTCAACCTTTTCTAGTAGGCTAGTTTTCTCTTCTTTTTTAAATAAGTTCTCATAGAAATTTTGGACTTCGTTCAAAATATCGCTTTCCTCTTCGATTTCGATTTCATTAGATATTAATTTGTGAATTTGACTTTTTTCACCCCTATGTTTTTCAAGATTTAAAAAAAATTTTGTTGATTTTTCTCCTGATTCGTACCAATCACACTTGCTTCTTATTCTTATACCTTCAGTTATATGATCGTACAAGGCGTTTAGTTCATTCATAAGTAGATTATATTTAATTAAATTATCTTCGATATCTAGACTACTTTCAAGATCTTTTAGAGATGCTTCAAGAAAAAGTTTACGTTGCTTTCTTGTTTTTGCTAAAGTTTTAGAAAAAGTAGTTGTAAATTTTCTTATTTCGTATTTCAAAAATTCCCATTTGAAGTGATAGTCCGTACAATTGGCGTTTTTTTGTTCAAAACCTAAAATAAATTCTTTGAGCTTCGTTACGTATAGCTGTTCCTGTAGCAGGGAGCTATTGAACTTCCAAAAGCCATTCCCATATGGCGAACCTTTCTTTTTTTCCACAATAATTTTGATTGGAGAGTGGTCAGTTAAATAAGCAGCAATTTTGTCAGCTGATTTTACTGACTCTTGCATACTATTAGATATAAAGAAATAATCCAATCTTCTTTGAATAAAACCAGTAAAATGATTTTGCCGAAAAGTAAAAATATTTGAAGATGGATTTCTAATTCTGATAATATCACACAATTCAAAAGATTCTTTGATTTCTAAGAACTTTGCAATAGATTTTTTTTTTAAAATTGGATGACCCCCTTTACAGTCCGTTTTCTTATTTAGAAAAAAATTAAAATCACCTCCAAGGATTACATTTTTAAGATTGATGTCAGATATTCTTTTTATCTCATCATGCAATGAATCTAACACCTTGATTTGATCTTTTTCTGTGTTCGCATTATAGAGGTTTATTAAAACGTATTGAGTGTTATCAATGACTACTTCAAGTATTAAAAATCTTCCATTGTTATCGCTGATTTGGCTTTTTAGTTCAAAGGTTTTGTTTCCTAAATAAGCAGTTAAAACCCCACATGATTCCGAAGAACCGTGCGAATAAAAAACATGTTCTGATATAGATTTCCCCCAAGTTTTTTCATCAGATAAAGTAGAGTGAGTTTCTTGTAAAAACATAATACCATTGCTCCCTATATTATCTTTTAAATACTTTAAAAGCTTTAAACGTTTAGTTTGAGATCGTAAACCTTTGACATTATTTGATAGAAAAGTTAAACCTTTTGTTGCCACCCAATATTGAAAATGAACCGTTTTCGAGTTATTGAAGTTTAAAGTTTCAACCAGTTCAGGGGGTAAAAAACATTTTATACACTAATTTATTTAAATTTCAATGAAGAAAAACAATCAAATTCAGATTTTATTTACCCGCTCTTATAAAGCAAAACAATTAGTGACTCTAGAATAGTCTATAAATCAATATATACATATAACTTATTGTTGAAAAATAAATAACTGTTTAAACTAACCCTCAAAAATTTCTTTAATATTCATAAAAATATTATTTTAGCGAGAAATCGAACTAGATTACAACACAAATGCTTACAATATGCAATAGAAGAACAATTCGAAATATGTTACTATGTTTAAAGTTAATATTAAAGTTATAACTGTACTGCCTGGCCATAAAAATAAACTCCTTTCGTTAGAATATGATATATAATTCGAGCTTTTTTTAAAAAATCCAAACATACATGGTAGGAGAGCAATTTTACTTATCTTGTGTTGGTAAAAAGGGAACCACTTGAATAACATATTTCAAAGAAAACATTTTGTAAAGAAAAGTTACAGTTTTATTGACAAATTTTCGTGTAATTTAAAGATCAGAATATTATAGAGTTGAAAATAGCTGAATCATTAATTTTTCGTACCTTATGCAGCTTCCAACAATGAAAACTTTTAAACGTACGGATAATTTTCAAAAAAATTATGGAACTTAGTTTTACCTCAGTAAGTCAATTTAAAAATAAGATAATCAATCTGTTTTTGCTATCTAAAACGCTTATATATGATAAATTAAAAAATGTATTATGTTACAAGTTTTAGTTATTTAGTTAGTTAGTGGGTCGAGCTTGCTCGGCATTGCATCACACGTTTTTTCCATTCTGTCTTGTTGTTCATTGCGTTCCAGTGTCGTTCACTCTACATCCGGTGTCGTCAGTCAATTGGTTGAGGAAATTTCTTTGTGGTCGACCAGGCCTTTAATTACCATGGCTTGGTTATCATAGCAGGACATCGCTTGCCAGTTCTTCTTTATTGCGCCATATGTGTCCTGTACGTCTCAATTGTTGTTGTTTGCTGGTAGAACTTATTGCTGGTATGTTTCAGTAGAGTTTGTTAATTTTTATGGGATTATTCCAGGATACATTGAGTGCTGCTTGGAGTATACGGGTGGAAGCACCATTCAACTTTTTTTCAGGACTCAAGTAGGAACTCATTGAATTCTCCTGTTTTCCAAACTCGTATGTAGTAGCGACCGCGAATGCTCACCAAGCAATGAAAGCAAAACATGACAAGTACAACCTAAATACAAACAAACCGCATCGCTCTTCGCACAGTCAAACAAGGAGCGCGTCCTGCCAACATGGATCAGGTTGCAGTCGAAAAGACCAATACCAATACATCAAGAGATCAAAGCAAGAAAACACAACTAATAAAAGGGGGAAAAGACGTCCTCGTTGCTACTTTTAACGTTCAAACTCTCAAAAAGAAAGGCAATATACCAGAATTGATCTACTCAGCAAAAACAACAAAACATGACATTATCTGTTTACAAGAACACAGATTCATACACGATGACCTAGAAACGAAAAAACAGTCCTTTAGAAGGTGGAAATTGATAACATGCTTATCTTGGAAAATTACAGTGAACGCATGCATAGGCGGTATTGGCATTCTCTAAGCCCACTTGCATATAACACCCTTTGCAACGTAGGAAAGATATTATCGCTAATAATGGTAGCTACTTATAATGGAAACCCTCAAACTACCGTTGTTTGTTGTTACAGTATAACCAACTTTTGAGAAGATTCTGAAGTGGAGAGTTTCTATCATGACTTATCATCTGTAACAAGACAATTACCAAAGCACAACATCTTGATCTTTCGTGGTGACATCGACGCACACTTGGGATAGACAAATGGATTTAAATACGCCTACAATTTACCCACAAACAGAAATGCCAACATGCTGAAAGATAGTGGAGAACAAGCTTCTATGCCTCAACATAAGCCAACGAAAAAGACCTGAATAATTATGGACGCATGCTTCACCAAATGAAACAAAAACACAACTCGACTACATATTCATCAACCAAAAGTGGAAAAATAGTGGCAGGAACCGAAGAGCACTCAACTCATTTATTACTCTCCGATCGGATCACCGTATCCTTTCTGCAACGATTTGTTCGAGCCTTCGACTAGCAAAAGTCTACCGCATGATTGGTCTTGCTTAACAAATTCTGCTGAGACAACTAATATGTTCACTGTTAGTGTTAAAAACAGATTTGCTTCTCTTCAACACGCTGAAGCAACCAACAATGCGACCTCATCATACAAGAACTTTGAAACAGCATGTATAAGATCTGCAGCAGAAATCACCCCTCTTAAACCTAAGGTGTAAAGGAACATCCCCTGGGAAACTGAACAACAGTTTTCCTGATAGTCAATTCAAAATAGAAGGCTATAATTTATTCCGAAAGGATCGTACCAGTACAGGAGGGGGAATAATGTTCTACGTAAATGAATCTATTATTTGCACAAAACTTTCCTCTCAAAATCAAAAAACAATTGAAGCTTTATTCTTTGAAATAAATCTCTGTAAGGAGAAATGGCTATTTGTAGGTGTCTATAAACCACCAAATCAATCAAATAAAGAGTTAAATTACCACACTCAGAATTATGAAAAAATCTTGGGAGACATGACTGTTGAAAATGAAAATCTCGCAAGTTTAATATCTGAACCAACATGCTATAAAAGTATAGAAATCCGTCTTGTTTTGACCTGATCTTAACAAATTCTAAACGCTCCATTTTGAAATCTATTACAATAGAATCAGGAATATCAGACTTTCATAAACTGGTAATGTCAATAATACAAACAAATACATTAACTAAAATATATCGATGCTTTAAAAACTTTGATAAAACTTTATTTGATCAAGAGCTCGCTGAATAAATATTATTCAACTAAGAATATTCCAGATAAAGTTTTGGTCAGAAATATTTCTCAGATAACGAACAAATCCCCAAAAACCTCTTCAATTTCAAGTGCAGTTTTCTAACACACCAGTTATTTCCTTGTGATCTCTTCGCAATAGTGTGTTTTCAGTGGTCCTATAAACGAGTTTTGTTAAGGAATCCTTACTTTTGTAGATCTTTGATACCATTTATAGAAATATTCGTAGAATTGCATTGCAAAAAATCGGATTCTTTACAAATATTAATGGTGCATAAAATGCAATTAATCGTTAATTCTTTTATGAGTACTAACTACATAGGAGAACCAGAAGAGTGATTTCAACACGCTATGTACAAAAGAATTAATTTAATATAATTCCTTATTATCAAATTTTCTTGATGTAATGTTTAAATGGCCTATGAAAAGATTCTTGTGATAACTTTTTCTCAAATTGCCTAATAAAGAAATATCACTACTTTTTTCAGCACTGTTATTTTGCTCGAAATTCGGGTAAATGCCTTTGGAATTACTTAATCATTGCCCGGATCGTTTGTAAGGTTTATAAATGGATTTAAACACTTAATAATATTTAATGCAAACTTCCCAACACCTTGGAAGTTAAAGTGTAGCCCCCTACGACATAATAAATTATTTGAAACGTTACCGTTATCCATGATCGTCAAATTGGACGATTTTAACAGCATATTTACTTGCGATACTATCATTTGCGCCTCTTTATTGTCAGTTCGGCCGATTACTGTTGATATTATGACATTAACAGTAGGTAGTTGGTTTATAAACATAGCTACCAGCTGCTGTAATTTCGCATAAACTTCTCCTGATGTCGAGTTTTTGCGGTCATTCGTACCAATATGCAAAATTATGTTTTTGGCTTTTTGTTAAGTATCGGTATAGTTTTAAGTATCGAGTAGTGTTTCATATCGCTTATTGACGCACCTGGAAAATCTCTTAATTTTATATTTTTGTAACTTACATTTAACTTCTCTTCCTCAATCCCTGAAAGCATGGAATTGCCCATAACAACGGTGGTATTGCTGGAATAGGGATGCGAGTCTGAAGGTATTCTTCGTGTTGTTTCTTTCGTAGTTCTTGAAGTTTTGTCATGATTAAAGGTGCACTTGCTATCTTTTCGTTTTCGTTATTTGTTATATCGTTTGTTTTTGTTTTATTGCTAAGTTGGTAGGTTAAATTTAGTATAATTTCTTCTTTTTCTTTTAATTTTTTTTCTAATTCTTTATTTTTTTCTTTTATTTGTTGGTGGTCTAGTTCAAGTTCTTTTTCTTTAATCAAAGTTTAATTTCTTCTTTAAAGAGTCGACGCATTTTTGAAAGAAAACTGACTTCGATGTTGAAATGTGTAGATGATGGAGAATTGATGTTAGGTGTAGAAGCAGATGAGGGTATTTGAGGTGTTTGTTGAGATAAGATAAGTTGTCTAAGAAAATCAATATCGTCGGTGGAAGTTTCGTCAATCATTGTCGTAATATGTTGCGAAAGTTGACGTCTTATCGGATGTTAAATATGCGGATTGATGGATTTATTGAAATATATCTATCACGATCTTATATGATACTTTCGCCAAAATTTTAACGTTTTATTTACCGGTAATTTTTGACGTCTGAGTTAAGAGCTAGTTTACATGATGATTATTAAATGGTGGTAAATATAATCCTTAGCCTAGAGAAAATAATTTAAATACTTAAAATAATGACAAATTGTAAAGAGTGTACTACCGTAAAACTGGAATATGAACAGCATTCTATACTATTAGACTGGCCTTGTGCCTTTAAGTCGATCTTGAGTGTATTGATCTATCTCTGCATAATCTATTAATCTCAATACTACGTGGAGCTGCAAGCACAATTACAAACAGCTGCTCAATGGGCGTCTGCTTTCAACACAATTTCAATACCAACTGAAAATGCTGACCAATATGGGACAACACCGAACTTTCTCCTAACATCCATTCCAATGTTCGCTCTGCTGCCACATCCATCAAACCACCGTCTCTTACTGTCGAAACAACCCATGCACAGTTCTGTGTAGATTGGAATATTTACACAACAATCACAATGATGCTGAACTACCTTCACACTTGTATAGCGTGTGTGATCCTGAAGTACAGCACAGCATGATCAACGCTCTACCCGATTTTCTTACCTTATATGAAAAAGATGTATTAAAAGCTTTTGAAAACCTAGTTACACGTCGTGTCAACCGTGCTTTCCATCGGATGACAGTTACTACAATGATCCAGGGTGAACATGAATCTATCAAAGAATTTGTTGTTTGACCATCTTCAGTTGAATGTGAGTTTATTTGCCCAAATTGTAAACATTATATATCCCATATAAACATTCGAGATCAATTTATTCGAGGGTTATCCAACTGATAGGGCAGATATTCTGCAATCAAAATCCCATGTTTTGATTAGTTTAAAACATTAATTATGCGTTCGAAAACCATTGGCAACGGGCATTATTCAGCGGTATTGCCTTATCGATAAGGCAGATTTTCCGTAATCATAATCCCGTATTGATATTGGTTTAAAACGTTAATTATGCGTTCAAAAATCATTGACGAAGAAATTTTTTATAATAAATGGTAGATTAAGCTGTTCAACTGTAAACAAACAAAAAAGCAAAGTGCAAAAAACACCGCTACTTCTAAAAAGTATAATCTTCGAAACGAACAAAAATGAATTCATTCATTAGAAAGGAATTCCTTCATGCAAAAAACAACAACAAATCTTTAACAAAGGAAGTCATGCTATTGATTATCATTACTTTTTTGCCTTTATATATTTATGCTTAAATTGATTTTTGTTAATAGTACTTAACTAATGAAAACAATAAATGAGTGGGATATCACAGGCTCGGGACAATACTTTTAACTTCGGCCAATATTTTACGATATTGCCCTCTCAAAAAGTTATTATAGGGTTAATATCTTACAGACAGATATACTTGCCAAGGCCAGTCTACTAAAAGACCTAGACGCAATAATATCCCATGCGGAAGGGTTCAAAACAGCTCTTTTTGATCAATTTCAAATTGATAAATTTGACCACAACATCATTCTTCTGATTATAAACGACAAAAACACGACTCTTATCGATCCACACCTCTTAACCGAAATCATAATTCTTCAGCTATAGCACGACCAAAACTCTGTTCAAGCTGTGGTAGTAACAACCATGGATCGGAAGATCGCTCTAAAAAAATGCCCTGTGTGGGGACAGGATCGTCGCAATTGTGGCATGCGTAAACACTTCTCTAATGTATGCCGCCAGCCAAAATCATCATCAACATCTAAAGTCAGTAGCGTTAATCTGATAACCCACGTCGTATATGACAGCACAACTAAAACGTTCACATCAGCTTCAATATTAACATTAGATGGAGTTTCTGCTACAATCATACCCCTTACACTTAATCAATCGGCTCCAAAACGTATCCAGCTAAGTATTTTCCCTAATAGTGGAGCAAATATCTGTATAGCAAGTAAAAAACATTTGCAACACCTCTAAATACTATTGGAAAAACTAACTCCATGTGATAAAACTATAGAAGCTGTTGGCGGCTCATAGGTTCTATGCAAAGGTTGGCTGCTTTATCCTCAATCAAAAAATACCACGAACAGCACCACCACCACCACCAAAAAAAGTATACCATTTCCACCGACACCAGACAAAATTCAATAGTTAGAATCCTGCCTCAAAGAGCAATTTGCCACTAGTGATTTTAACCGCTATGCACCGTTCCCAGCCATGATGACTAGCCTTGATCAAGCTAGCCTTAATCAAGATGTTGAACGAGGAATCATTACACCAGTTTCAGTTGGGACACCTGTAGAATGGTGCAGTCCGATGGTGCTCGTTAAAAAAAATATAGTACCCCCAGACGTACGGTAGATCTACAAAAACTCAATTCTCAATGCCAGAGAGAAACACACCATTGTCCACCTCCCTTTCAATTTTCATCAAAAGTCTCTCTTATTTCCAGAAAGACTGTTATCGGCGCAGTTGACGGGTATCAATTCTATTAGACAAGGAAAGCCAGGCCCTTACAACATTTATAACTGAGTGGGGCAGATATATGTATCGTCGAATGCCACAGGGATTTACAGCTGCTAGCGACGCCTACACCAGGCGACATGACGACCTAATTATGAATGTACCACGTAAAATCAAAATTGTAGATGCCACTCGTTTATGCGATAACACTATATAAAGGTATACTATATACTATATAAAACACATAAAAGTGTTGAATCTTTCAACCCTGCTCTTATGATATGTCTTCAGATTGACTGTAGTAAAGATGGAGTGGGATATTTATTACTCCAAAAGCATTGCTCGTGCAAATCTAAAAATATCCCAACATGTTGTATGCTAGGATGGAAATTAGTTTATGCCGGATTCAGATTCACTAGTCCTTGTGAAAACAGATATTCACCAACTGAGGGAGAGGCACTAGCTGCCGTATGTCGTTACAACACTGTCGGATTTTTACCCAAGGGTGTGAAAAGTTAGTAATTTCTGTTGACCACAAGACATTATTAGGAATTTTCAATGAAAGAGACTTAAACAGACTACAACGTTTCAAGGAATCAACATTTCCCTGGCGCTTCACCATTTCTTATAATCCTGGCAAATAGCACCATGACCCAGACTCAATGTCACTTTACCCAGTTGGTGCAATAAAATCAGAGTTCTTTAACATAATTCGTACCCCGTTATCAGAAAAGAACATAGAAGATGCTGCAAGCCGTGACGCACATGTTCAATCCCTCACTATTTCAGGTATTAATGCACTCTATAATGCTACAATAACGTTAGATGACATTACAAGTGCTGCTCACATCGATTCACATTATATGAAACTTTTAGAAACAGTAAACAAAGGAATCCCACCAACTAGAAACCAAACTGACCCCAAAATATACTTAATATACATAAATTACTGGAATGTGAAAGAAAGACTTTCCTCATACAAAGGTGTTGCTCTTCTAAATGAATTATCCCTAAACCATTTCGAAAGCAAGTCTTTGAGCACCTTCATTCAGCTCAACAAGGCGTTACAAGCCAACCTCGTTCCCAGACCTTTATGGTTTTTTACGATTTTTGATGTAAACTATAAAGGCCCTGGAACATGCTAGCACAATCACGGCAAAGTTCAAGTTTCACTCGGTTGTTCAAAATTTTTATGATTTTATTAGTAATAATTGAGACAAAAAATTTAAAAACGTTCTCTCCGCGCGACAAATCATAACAAATCATATTGCTGAAAGACGTGTATGGATAAATAAATAAACTATGAACTATTTTAAAACTGAATGTGAATTTATTGAATGCTCTTTTCCTCGATTTGGATGGCTAATGCAGATTTTGTTAGCGAGAAACTATATCAAGTTCTTTAATATGGTGACTGATATAAAAGATGTCAAAAGTGCTCGAAATTTATTTCATATACCTTCAGATATTCACGAAAGTTGTTACTTGCAAGAAACTGAACACGAGTGGCTGGAATTGTCAAGTTTGTGACACGTGGTTTAGAGATTAAAACACTTTAAACGAGAAAACTTTTATATTTGCCAATACCCTTTATAATATGTCATTAATTAATTCACCCTGTCCCTTTTACCGATAATACGATATTAAAGATACTAAAAAGCACAATAATTTTGTTACTAAACAGCATAGAACAATATTATTTTAATTTGTATACCTAAATTCAAGCGTGGAAGCAACAATGTAACCATTGCAATACTAGTAAAAAATTGATTTTCTTCGAAACTACACAAAGAAAACGTTGATTAGTAATAAAATTAACTGTGCAATTTTTTCAACATTTATCAAATTTAAGTGCATTAAACTTTGTTCTCATTTTAGTTTTGTAAACCTTATAATAAGATATTTATAAACCTTGAAGCAGTTTTAAGTATTGTGCTAGGTGTAAAACACTTGTGACATTTTAAGGTATTTGGTAATTCCTGTAGTTTTTAGAGCTGTATCTAGGCTTGCGATTTTCCTAGTTTTACGAGCTTGTTTCGGTCAAACAGCCATATTTGCTAAGTTTGATTGTCACTGGATTACGTGAACGGTTGCTATTGCAGAACTAAAAACGTCACGTGATTCCTATAAGGTCACGAGGTACGATTACCAACCAAATATATTTGGACTTGTCTTGGTCAAACAACCTTAATTGCAAAGTTTCATTATCATTGGGTGATGAGAACAGCAGTTATTTCAGATTTAAAAAGATCATGTGCTCTCTAGAAGGTCACGTGGTACGCAAATATAATTGGACTTATCTTAGTGAAACAACATTACTTGTCTAATTTCATTGTCATTGGATTGCGAAAACGGTTGTTATCAATTATATTTTAAAAATATATGAAATTTTAAACTGTGATAGTGATATTTTTCTTTTTGTTGAAAAATGCGATTTTGCAACTTTGCTGACGATAACACGATTTACTCGTGCAAAAAACAAGTCAGTGAAGTAATGAAAAACCTTTTTTATGACATGAAGATTTTGTTAGATTGGTTCAAAATTAATTCTCTTTAAAGCTTATTTTTAGTTAAAGCAAACCCTGATAAGCTCCAATTCATGACTTTGGGGAAGAGATCAACTAACAAACAAAAGCTAATTTTGAATTCTATAACGATTGCAGAAAGTGATCAAGTTACTCTTCTTG